>JALPQI010017070.1:0-26432 GCA_025490895.1 Thaumatotibia leucotreta
TTGCGGGAGGTAATTCATGATAAAAAAATTATTGGTGGGTTACAATCAGCATCAATTTAGAGCGATGACTGTGTAAAAATACAAATATTCCGTTCTGTAATTTAAATAATCAATAAACTCTAATAATTAGAAATTTCTTATGTTGCTTGAAAGGTTAAAACCCCTTAATTGAAGATTAACATCGTATCTAATATAAAAATAATTATTCCTAATTACTTTGCAATAAGACTAGTGGGAATATTTTAGTCATATACATTATATGTACACACATTTGTTATAACTACTTACAGGTTATTTTTACTTGAAAAGTTTCAACAATGTCTTGTTAAGCATTCTAGCCAAGTTATCATGTCACTAAATCTGCTACAGTAACCTTTTCGCAGAAATAAGAGAACAGTCGTGCCTATTACATGAACTTCTGAGAAAATAAACCTACACCGTGTAGGTAAGCAAAATAAATCCGTAACACTTCCTACAATTGCTTAGAATATAGAGTAACTTTCCGTTGCTTCACAGTAGTTCATAGGTAGGTTATATAAAAATAATATATATATATATATATATTATTATTTTTATATAACCTTAATAATATATATATAATAAATAAATAAATAGGTACCTATTTATTTTAGTAAACCTCAACCGCAAGGACTACCTCAGTGATCAATTGATCATCTTAACTTATTTACCTATGTTATGCAAGTGCTTATGTATCTGAGCTTGTATGGTTTCGTTGTTATTGAGGGTATTGAGGCGTGTTACTTGCGTCTTTGACCTTCATTGCTTATGATTCATGGAGATCTTCGCAACAGCAGGTTTTTTGTATGCAAATCACTGAATAGCAATATTTAAGTAAATTTAAGTCCGGTAATTTACACTAACGACCCGCCTCGGCTTCGCAGGTCAGTTTGGAATTTTGGATAGGTATTTGGTTGTTACCTATTAAAAAAGCTGCGTCGAAAAAAATGCATTCCACTTTTAATGAGCTAAGTATACATAGCCACAAAAGGAAGTGACTTTGTTTTATAGGTAACTACTACATAAATTTAGCAATAGAGCGTCAACTAGGTACTTATTGATTTTGGAAAATGTGTAATAACTTTTTAGGTCGCTTATGGTTATCCATTTCCAGGATGCCCCTAAACAATGACAACTGAATAAATAGACAAACGATTGATTCCCACGATGACGGAGGGGTCAATTCTCGTACGTAGGTACTTACTCGGCGTACCCGCATAATCATTTGACGATCCTGTAGTGGCATCACTTTGTAAAGAAGAGGTTGGCTTTCTAACTTAATTATTCAGTAACTTGGCTGTAACTCTTCTTTCACAGAATATTAGAAACGTGATGTACCTATCGACTTTTAGCTGCTAGGTTTTTGTTTTGTATAATAATAATACTTTTTGACACGTTGAGATACTTGTTTTGTAACTAAAGTGAAGACTTATTAGTCCCATTAAAATTGTGGCCTGAACGCAACGGCAGTGTTTTGATAGACTCGTATTAAAACGGCTCCCCTTCTTTCGGGCTGTGGTCATGCAATTTTTCAATCAAATTCATATTGTACCTAGACGTTTCGTGATTTCATACAATTAGCGATATCAAAATAGGTAGATTCATTTTGGACGCTTTATATGAATTTCTACAGAAGTCATATTAACAATAATTTATTCCCTAATATGCCTACATGAAGTGACATTTCAGTATATCTGACTGTCACAAATATTAAAAAAAAATCGGCGAAATAACATGTACCGCAAACGTGAACAAAGCATAAAACAACCGTTAAAATTATATAGTTTATAGAGATAGGTAGTTACAATATTTTTTTTATTACCTATGATAAACCTTCGTAAAATACTGGCCTAAATCGAAATTTGTAAACTCTGGGGATTTAGTTACTCTAAATATTCTAACGAACGCATCATTAAAGTATAGTTGAACTTTTTTGAGCTGAGCTCGTTCTCTTAAAATTCCAGTAGCCGTGGGTTGTAAACCACAAAGTAAGATAACAAGCACTCAGTAAAAGCAGAATATAACTGCCTTAGAAAGTTAGTATAGATTATCGACTCTATTCTTTGCACAATAGACAACAAAATATACAAACTAAATAATGACACGCGACTAATGATCCTGGCGGCACGCCTTTTATCTCTAAGTGCAAAATGTGGGAAGTGTTATTTTTTGGTCAACGCATTGTTATTGTTAGGATAAGGGTACAGAGCCGATAATCTAGAGAATATTTACGGTACCATATTGTCCTTTTTCTACTCAACAATTTTTTTCGACTACCTGGCAGTTATATAATGTAGAAAAAGTTATGAGCGCCATTATTTAGTTTTTTATTTTGTAGTCTATTGTGCAAATAATAGAGTCGATATTGTCGATAATCTATACTAACTTTCTACGGCGGTTATATTCTGCTTTTACTGACCGCTTGTTATATTACTTTGTGGTTTACAACCCAAGGCTACTGGAATTTTAAGAGAACGAGCTCAGCTCAAAATTGTTCAAGTTTACCTGGCATACCTGGATAAATCCTCGTTTTGCAGTCTTCGAAGTTTTCGGTTAGGCCGCTGGATCTGCTCATGCATACCTAAGAATAAGACATAAGAACCTACTTTTTGATACGGACAAACACTTTTACAAAATGTTAGACTTTGGATAGGGGCTACCTACTTAGCAGGTACTTGACCTGTAAAAAATTACTTTTTTTTTCTTGACTTTTGTGGTCTTTCACTCCCTACTTCATATCTTTAAGTTACAAAATAGATACCTTACAAACTTTATGGTGTTTTATCTACCTAATTGTTTGATTGTGCGATCTATACCGGCTACTTGCCTTTATGTCTTGTAAAATTAAGTTAAAAATATAACTTAACTTACCGTTAGCTATAAATCTGTGCCTGTCATTCATAAGCTCCTTCGATAACTTCGGGCATTCTCGCTCAAGCACTGAACACAACTCATTCAACTTTGCACCACTTTGTTTACTAACAACTTCCACGAAATAATTACACTTATCGGTGTCCGAGGCACCGGTTATCAGCTCATGGTCACTCAAACTGAAAAGCCCTTTTTTAACTAGCACATCCAAGATATGCGTATCGCATAACTCCCGAAGTAGAGTTAATTTGTGTCGTATGAGACCGGCACATACGTCGCCGGCCGCTGCCATCGTTCAACTAACAAACAGACGGTGAAAAAAAGGTTGCCATTGAGTCGGCCCATTCAAAGTGGGAACAGATGCAAGCGTGCGCGGCTATGTTCACTATAGACGGGTCACGTAGCTATCAACTATCAAGCACGACCCTTGTTTCGACACAATGTGCTCCGGGCTCCGGGTACGCTCCGGGTCTAATGGCATGGCGGTGGCACCGGCCCGGCGGCGCCGATCCGGTACTCACCCATAACATGAACTAATCTCTCCTAAACTGAATGAACATAATGTCAAACCTCGTAACTACCTACTATATACGTTTTATTTTATAGGTACTTCATTGTGCGGGTAGGTGTTACTAATGCCACTTACTCATAATTGCGAAATTACCTACATTCAAACGTTCAGCATCCCAATCGAAGAACTTAATATACATGATTTAATTATATTATTATACAACAAAGTAAAAATAAAGAATAAGTAATAAAGAAGCCGGGGATAACAACTGAAGAAACTGTTAATCAGTAGTTGATATTCCGCGGCAGTTTCATGCTGAATATTATTTTGCTGTCGAACTACCTAATGTAAATGTAATATACGTACATGCGGTACATGCTCGACAACTACCTACCTATAGTTGCCGATTTCTAAGAATGAACTTTACAAATTGATCCTTATTAATATGAGGGTAAGACTAACCATTATAACGATAGTCTTAACGTCATACACATAAGGCTCATTTCTAAACTGTCCAAAAGTTAATTCTTAGAAATCGGCAACTATACCTATCTTTTCAGTATAATACTTATCAACAACAAACTGAAAGTGACAATTTTTTGTTCCTTGTGCCACTTGTGACTTACTGATAGTTATTGGACCTTAAACTGCTATATTGTTATTTTAATCTTTACATGTCGATTTTCACAATCTTTGTATTATTACTCGGGCTCGCGCCAGTTTCGAAAGTATTCAACTACTAAGTAACAAATTGGTGTGACAAAAACCATAAATTAGCACTGGCGCGGTACACACTATGCCAGTTAATAATTTGCCATAATGTATTTCCGAAACTTGACTTGTGCACTACACATGTTGAATTTTCAAAATTTTTTGAAATAGGTACACTCTAAATTTGTTGTGAATCTAGATAATAATATTAATAATATTAGCGTAATAAAAACAAAACCTATTATTTAGAAATTCGATCTTATGGTAACGCATTACATTTGTGTTTCAAAAGACAAGAAATTTGCCCTCATTATGCTCTTGCGATTCTTAAGTTTTGTCCTTTTGTCCCTAAATTGACATACGTGCTCCGTTGCTGTCCGTTCTGGAAAAATATTAATTTATTAACACCTTTAGACGACTTAATCAAAATTACCATAGAAAAAATTCTAAATATTCAGCTAACGGAGCGTTCCTGGTCCCAAGCATCCCTCCCTATTCGGTATGGGGGTTTAGGGATACGAAAAATTTCATGTGTGGCTTCTCCTGCATTTTGGCATCCGCCCACAGCACGTCTGATCTCACAGGAAAGATCCTAAGGGCTCTGCCTATTAACTGTGAGACTGCGGGTTTGGAGGACGCCAAAAATGCATTCAAAATTGCTTGCCCTTCTAAAAATTTTCCTGACAACCTAAAATCGCAAAGGAGCTGGGACAATGTGTATTGTGATCTAACATACAATTCTCTTCTAAACAGCTCTGCAGGTCCGGATCGTGCGAGACTTTTGGCGGTCGGAACCCGGGAAGCTGGTTACTGGCTGCATGCCCATCCTTCGGCTAGTACTGGTACTTTCCTGGATCCGGCCTCTCTTAGGCTCGCAACCGGCCTGAGACTCGGGGCCGCGGTATGTACCCCTCACTTATGCTGTTGTGGCACAGACGTGGACCGACTGGGACACCACGGACTAAGTTGTCAAAAAAGCGCAGGCCGTATTTCCAGACATGCGACGCTTAACGACATAATCCGCAGGTCTCTTGCCACGATCAACGTACCTGCTCTTCTTGAGCCTACTGGTATTATTAGGGATGACGGTAAGAGACCTGATGGTGTGTCTTTGGTTCCTTGGAGCTTGGGACGGATGTTGGTATGGGATGCTACTTGCGTAGATACCCTGGCACCGTCCCATCTTCAACGAACTACGTTTAAGGCAGCCGCTGCGGCTGAAAATGCCGAATTTTTAAAACGTAATAAATATAAGGGCCTCGGCAAAGAGTACGATTTTGTACCGTTTGGCGTAGAAACTTTAGGTTCTTGGGGCCCCAGCGCACGCAAATTGTTTGCTGAGATCGCGAAACGTCTGGTTGATGTAACTAAAGACCGAAGAGCTGGCGACTTCCTCGCACAACGCATCAGTATTGCAATACAGCGAGGAAATGCCGCCAGCACCCTCGGTACAATGCCACAAGGGCCAATCTTAGATATAGGTTAGGTTAAGTAGATTAGTTAGATTTAATCTATGTACATAAATTGTAATTTTATCAATATTAATGGTTGTTTTCAATAAAAATCTAATTAAGAGTGTATTAAATGAATTGAAATTAACGATATTAGCATCAAAACATGTCTTACTACGCGTCAGGCGTCATGTCAAGTTTGACGTTTCAATATAACCTAAAATATTTATTTTATTCGTTTCGTCCAAGATTCTTGAGAGATGAGATTGTATTTGTGTACAATTTCCATTTAATTGTGATTGTGTTTTAGTAATAATTACTAAACTTTTTTATTGGAATCCATCGCAATGGCACCAATTGCGCAAAACGTTTCGGAGGGTAAGTTGTTGTAGCTTAACGTAAAATAAGTTTTGTTTTTCATTTGCCTTTTAATAATTACTATTTCGTACCTGTTTCAATCGTTGTAATTTAAATATAGAAGTATGTATAAAAAACTTCAATTAATCCGGGTGTCCCTTGCTTAGATTTCATTAAAATAAAGTAAAAAACTGTATGGCAAAAGTGAAGCCATCAACATCTTCAGGCTTTATACCTTTACCTTTGGCCGGCTTCTGTATGTCATTTTGTACATATTTCTGATCGCTGAACAGTGTTTATTAAAATTATTAGTATTCTGGGCTCAAAACAAGCTCAAACACTGGCGTTTTATAATTGGAATAAATTACTCAACTCACTTGTTAAGGACAATTCGTTCAGCCATCATTACGGCCTTAAGATTTATAATATACTTAACCCCCTTATTTATAATCATCCATCATCTCCATTTTAGTTAAGATATGTTTTTTTTCTTACTAACAAATACCATTTTCAAAGTGACAGGTAAGGACAAAACACAAAACATATTTTTAACTAACAGGGCAGAGCTTTTATGAATAAGGGGTTAGACTATAATTTAATTGCATCTTCCATAACTATGTAATGGTGTCCTTGCCTGTTAAACTGAGGTGTTATTTGTGTAATGAGCATAAATTGTGAGTGCTTTTATGCCCGCCTTTCACTGCGAGCAGAACAGACTCGTTAATGGCTCCTTTTAACTTACACTGCTTGTGTGAGTTATAGCCGTAACTGCATACTAGCACTTGGCTTTTATGAATAAGGGGTTAGACTATAATTTAATTGTATCTTCCAAAACTTGGCCAGCGCTGAACATGAAACGGAGCCATTAATGAGTCCGTTCCACTTGCAGTGGAAGGTGGGCAATGCACTTACAGTTGTGTGCAAAATAATAGCAGCAGTCAAAAAATAGCAGTCAATAAGAAAATGAAAACTTGGACGAATTATTTTGTGACTTTCTTTTGTTACTCAGGGACATAACATAATATTCATTCAAAACGAACTGCAAACTTTACTGAAGTAATATTGAAAGTAAGACAAACGTGGTTATGAAAAACCAGCTTTTTTACCCCCTAGCAGGAATGGTGTTCAAAACTGAAATACCTAATGGAAAATACACAATTGTGTGCAATTATTGTAGTTTCATATCTTGTCTATTGTTGTCAACTAAAGCTTTAGATATACACCCATCTCATCCAGAAATATATATTTTTTCCTGTATGACCATCTTCCTCGCAGAGTGTACAAATTTTCGCTTAATTCGATTTTTTGTTGAAGTTTCACCGATAACTTAGTTTGTTTCTTAATGTATGCTATGACCAGGGCTTCAGTGAAGCAAACACACCAATTACTTCAATAAAAAATCGGAATAATCGAAAATTTGTACACTCTGCGAGGAAGATGGTCATACAGGAAAAAATATATATTTCTGGTTGAGATGGGTGTATATGTAAAGCTTTGGTTGAGAACAATAGACGTATAAGAGAGAGGGCGCTGGCGTCGCGCCGCCATGACGTTCAAGAAATACACTCGCGATTTTATATGATTTAAAAAATAGTTAAAAGTGATAGAAGTGCCGTATTATGCGATAATTTTATAGACAATGAACACAGTGACGAAAAAAAACTAAAAAACACAGTGCAAAAGTAATAAACATTTTTGCTATGGACAAAATAGTGAAAACAAAAGACTATAACGGTAAATTTCAAAGTTCCAACTTCCAAATGAGCTGAACGTGAACGCCAGCAAATCCAGCGGCTAACAATAAACTTAGTGCATAGTGAATTTGACTATAATAGTGTGTGTTTTTTGGTATCTACCAATTGAAGTGCAAAAACTTAAAGACAAAGTGAACAACAGTGACTTTTTATACCCACTACCCCACACATGCAAAACATCCAAATCCCGACGAAATTAGAGACTGGAATTTTATTGTGACATTAATAACTACAAAAAATTTGAATAATAATTTGATAATCCTAGACATTAAAATAATAAAAACAAAATACTGACACTAAAATAATTAAAGAAAATAATTAGTCAAGTGCAACACAACGCCATCTATCAACTACTACTAGTCATACAACCACATCCCGCTCCTGGCTCTATGTCGACGTCTATAGAACCCTACGGAAACACTCACCCGGCAGCGCCACCTATCGTACTTGTCAGAAACTAATCAATAACTGCTTCACGGCAGCTCGTACGGTAAAACAGTCAAATTGAATCGTATCAGACAGCGCCACCCGCTACGAACTAAGTTACTCTGTCGGTACAGCAGAGCAAAGCCAAGGTAAACAAACATACTGTCAATCATGGAGGAAATGAGATATTTATTAAAATCTATTCAAGAACAGCAGCTAAAACAAAGCGAAGAAATTAGTGGCCTGGGAGAAACGGTTGCACAAAAAGTGACAGAAAGACTTGACAAAAGACTCGCCTTCATCGAACAAAAACAATCGGACCTGGAAAACAAGATCGAACTACAAGATAACCAAATTGAAAAATTAGAACGTCGACTAAGACAGAGAAACATCGTTTTGTTTGGATTGGAAGAGAAGGAAAGAAGTTATTTTGACTTAGAAAAAAACGTACTTCAACTTATTAACTACACGATGAGAGTGGAATGTTACGAAATAGACCTAGAAGCGGCAAGAAGAGTTGGCAAAAAGGGAAACAAAGTTAGGCCTGTTATCGTGACATTCACAACGCTTGGTAGAAAAATACATGTCCTGCGGAATAAGAAAAAATTAGAAGGAACAAAATGTTACATAAAAGAAGATTACACCGAAAAAGTGCTAGAAAAGAGAAAAATTCTTCAGGAAGAGGCAAAGACAGAACGGGACAGGGGCAACAAGGTTATAATTAGGCAAGACAGGCTTATCATATTAAAAAACAAGGAGAAACCGAACCACGATAAAGTAAAGCACAAAAACGACACCGATGATAATTTCCACAATAGAGAGAAGCACACAAACAACATTGAACATGACAGAGAGAAGCTCACAAATGACACAGACTGTAACCAGAAGAAAAGAAATATTAACTCAATATACTCACCCCCACATCAGACTGCAGACAAGGAAAACACCCCCCCAACACCAATATTAAACCCACAGGCCACCAAGCGAAATAAATATACAATTGCAGACTATATGACGGCTCCAGTCAGTTCTACAGCCAGCACAACCAACACAACACCAGTGGGAAGATCACCTACATCAGTGCAAAGACTAAATTCAATAGTGCAAACAAAAAATCCACCAGTGTATACACCAACAACGCCAGTGCATCAAAATGACAGCATTCCAAAAAATGTATGACGAGAACCCCTCTTCGCCTCCCACCACGGTTGGTCACCGAGGGAGCGCTAGACCACCACCCTCCAAGGACACATACTCAACCACCACAACCTATCAACTTACTAGGTAAGACTAGCATAACACCTACTATGCAAGAAATTAGAAGTAACCAGCAGAATAGACTATACATAGGCACATACAATGTCAGGACACTTCGAACATATGAACGACTACTGGAGCTTTCTGAAGCTCTAGAACTAATAAAATATGATATTATTGGTCTCTCAGAAGTGAGAAGACTCGGAACAGAAATTGAGGAACATAAAAATTTTATTCTATGCTACACTGGCCAGACACAAGGACTTCATGGAGTAGGATTCATAATAAAAAAATATTTGAAACAAAGTATAGTGAGCTTTCAAGGTCTATCAGAAAGGGTTGCCCTATTAAAAATGTTGATTAACAATCTTCATCTTTCAATTATTCAGGTGTACGCCCCAACTGAAAAAGCAACAGATGAACAAGTGAACAACTTCTATGCAACGGTAGAAGAAGCATACCAACTGGCAGACAAACAAGTCATCATAATGGGCGATTTCAATGCCAAGATTGGACAACCAAAACCAGAGGAATACCTAGTCACTGGCAGCCATGGCTATGGCTCTCGAAACCAGCGAGGCGAACAACTGATCGACTACTGCCATCAGAATAATTTAGCCATCATGAACACATATTTTAAGAAAAAATCTACAAGAAAATGGACATGGATCTCGCCGGACGGTAACACAAAAAATGAAGTTGATTATATCCTTACAAACCACAGACAAAGCATAACTAACATCGAAATTATAAATAAAATTAATTTTTCATCAGACCATAGACTTGTGAGGGCAACATGGCTACTTAAACAGTCAAAGAAAAGCAGACATAACTTTAGTAACAATACCAGAAAAAGTCTACAATCAGAAGCGGAAAAGGACGACTTCTTGCATTTCCTTACAGAACAACGACAACCTCTTATGGCTATGTCACCTGATGACCCAGTACAAGTATATCATGACAAGCTTATTGAATGCATCCAGACATGCTTAAAGCAGTCGCATAAAAATAACAACACCCAACCCAAAAGCTTGCTATCCGAGGACACTAGGAAATTGATAATTGAAAGGTCCAAACTTCAAAGTATAAAACCAAAAACTAGAGAGATCCGTGCTAAACTGAGCTACCTTTATAAAAAGGTAAGTAAAAATATAAAAGAAGATTATAGAAAATACAGGGAGTCAAAAATAGAAAGTCATCTCTATGCTGCTGGGAGTGTGAAGAAAGCCTACAAAGAACTGAGAACTCATAAAAGCTGGATCCCAGAGTTAAAGAGCTCAAAAAATGTAGTAAACTCTCGACCCCAAGTACTTGAAACTGCAACAGCTTTCTACAGGATGCTCTACAGTAGCCATGAGTCAGAATTGCCAGAGTTATTGTTTGAAACCGACCTACCACCACCACCTCAGTCAGGCGAAGTTCAGGTTATAGACGAAATAATCATATTGAAACATATAAAACACTTAAAATCTGGAAAAAGCCCGGGGCCAGACAACATCACAAATGAAATCCTTAAAACTGCTGCTCCCTTGCTAGTTACACCCTTGGCACATTTATTTAACCTCATACTTACTACAGGAAAAACACCGCAACAGTGGTCACAGTCAAACATTATACTGTTATATAAAAAAGGAGACCCAATGGACATTGGAAATTACAGGCCTATCAGCTTGATGTCATGTATGTACAAGCTATTCTCATCAATCATATTATCCAGAATATCAGGAGCAATTGACAGACACCAACCTTGTGAACAAGCTGGATTCAGAAGTGGGTACTCAACCATGGATCATATACACACTCTGGATCAGATTATAGAAAAATTCCAGGAGTACCGAAGACCACTGTACACAGCATTCGTGGATTATGCTAAAGCATTCGACACAATTTCACATTCATCTATTTGGAAGGCTTTGAGTGAATGCAAAGTAGAGCCCACATATATAAGGATTATAAAACAAATATATGAAAATAGCACTAGTAGAGTACAGTTAGAACGAATGGGTCAGGATATACCAATTAACAGAGGCGTCAGGCAAGGCGATCCTTTATCACCAAAGCTATTCTTGGCAGTACTTCAATCTATAATGGGCAACCTCAACTGGAACAATTTAGGAATTTACATAAATGGCAAACAGCTAAACCATTTAAGATTTGCCGATGATATAATATTAATGTCAGAACATAGCGCTCAACTTGAATACATGATTCAATCACTACACAAAGCTAGTGCCAGAGTCGGCTTAAAAATGAACTTTCTAAAAACAAAACTTATGACTAACAGCACCAAGAAATTGATAACCGTCGACAACACCCCGCTGGAGTACGTGGACAGCTATATATACTTAGGTAAGCAAGTATCGTTTAACAAACAACGAAACGAGCAGGAAGTCGACCGACGAGTAAAGCTAGCTTGGAATAAATTCTGGAGCCTAAAAGAAATCCTAAAAAGTAATATGAATATAAAATTAAAGAAACAAGTTATGGATATGTGTATTCTACCTTCTTTAACATATGCTAGCCAAACATGGATCTTTACTGCTAAAACTAAATCAAGATTAACTACATGTCAAAGGGCTATGGAAAGAAGTCTATTAAAAATTAAAAAAATGCAAAAAATACCTCACATAAATATAAGAGCTATAACGAAATGTATTGACGTTGTCAAGCATGCCAAACAGCAGAAATGGAGATGGGCAGGCCATGTCGCCAGGCTGGCTGACTCTCGCTGGACCTTACAAGCTACTACCTGGACTGGACCAACAGGAACACGCCGAAGAGGCAAACCAAATAGCCGGTGGTCCGATGACATCCAACAATTGGTTGGCTCCGACTGGAAACTTTTAGCTTCCAACAGAGAAGAGTGGAAGTCCTTGGAGGAGGCCTTCACCCGCTGAGGGGTTCTTGTCCATACATATTTATTTATTTTTTTCCTTTCTTAGTGATTAACAGTCACACAAAACAATTTTTGACATAATCTAATGATGTAATAGTATAAAATTATGTAATAATCTAGACAAAAATTGACAAATTTTCTTGTAAATGCTAAATAACTTTAACATCCAACTAATTGTAATCGTATAATGAGGACTCGAAATAAAAGGCTTTTTTATTTTTTATTTATTTATTACAACACGTATAGCAATTTTGTTTGACCACTAGGTACTACATTACTATTGTGATTGTATTTTAGGGACATTCCTCTGATCTGAGAATCATTTCGTACGTTACTTTTTGATATTGTATTCTGGTCATTCTCCGCAACGCTGGCCCAATACTTGTTAGAAACTTCTCATACATGCTCGCAGATGTATGCAAGTTCCCTCACTGTGTTTTCCTTCACCGTAAAGCACTTTGTGTGCAGTACTGGACAAAATGTTACTTCAGACCACGATTTTGATACGAAATTGACTGTTTGAGCTATCATTTTTCTAGCATTTAAGTAGACAATTGTTTCCAACTAATAAAATTATGACTGATTATTGAGCTATTTCTTATTAATTACTTTCGAATCTACTTTCTTATAACCGTTACTTTCGAACGGTTGGGACAACTGAGGCAGCTGTGGCTGTGAGCTTTTGGTAGTCATGTCATCATCAAACGTAATATGACAAACTGCACTTGCCTATGAATTATTATCGGATCCAATGTATAAAATTGTTCAGATTCTATGGGAAATTAATATCAACACTGAAAAAAGAAATATCGCCCGAAAGTCTATTTTGTATCGAAATCATGGAGTGAACTTAAACTTTTGAACGGTACTGTATATCAAACGATATCGTATATAAGTTTTATTTGAAAAACTCATCGGTTACAGCCGGGGATTGAACCCACGACCGCTGTGTAGCAGCCGTGCGTTTTACCCCTTGACCAAGAGCGCGTACATACAATGTATTCTGTTTCATACACACTTTAGCGTTCGAGAAGATGTGTCAAAGGTGACAGTCCTGTCACGGCTTAGACATTGAAGAAAAACTTCAATAGTGCGATGTAGAACATTTCGAGTTTTCTCTTCAAACATATACTTAAACATATAACTTGTATATATATTTACAATCTGCATACAAAATGCTGTAATTTGATACCCAAATCATAGCATTTAGATGACATATTATTCTTTGCGCTTTAAATGTATTTTAATGAATCTGGCTTTTCTAGAATAAGTAATAAACATATAAGTTATATACATGTTCATAATCGTGGTTTGAAGCTCTTCATTTTGATACCAAACTCGATAGATTTCTTTCGTTTTCATTTTTTTTGGTTAGATAATATTGAATTTTTAGGCCGCCATATTGACTTTAACGTGACGTCACATATCCTATGTTACCCGCGACGTCACGAGGATTCTAATGACACCTTACACTATTAAAAACGCTTAAGTGGTCACGAAGATCTGCGCGTTTAAAGAAAATATGAAACATACATAGGGGCTGAACACATATACTCTCCTTTTGGCAGTCGTGTAAAAATATATGAATGTTAGAAATACTTTAGTAAAACACTACCTACATTCATGCAAGCGCACAGAATTTTTATCCCCCGTTATTTGTGGGAATGTTTGAAAGAATCTAAGTTTGCGTGAATGAATGAATTATTTTTTATTTCATATAACACAACACATATTTTGTTAGTAAAAATTTAAAGTAAGGAGTTAGTAGGGCCCTGATGGGCTACAGAAAATTTGGAAATATTTTTTTACCATCATTATTCATCATTATTTTAGCCATTAATCACCCTCTGCTGAGCATTCGTTCTCTCTTCCTGTACGCCACTGGTTCTAATCATACGCTAACCTTATCCAAAAGTGACTTGCACCTTTCGAATATTGTCCACCCATCAAGCCGATCCGTAAATATTTTGGTCCACCTGCCATCACGCTGCCCCATATTTTTTTTATGTAATGCATTTAATAAAAATAAAAATCTTCTACCTCCTAAGAAAGTAGATATCTGGGCTATATAAAATAATATGGGTAGGGAACCTCAGCATTGTACATGAACACATTTTATTTATGATATATTGTTTCAGACACAGATTCTGGGTCTGATTCAGACAGCGGGTCCAGCGCAAGTAGCAAGAAGAGCCCGAGCCCGGCGCCATCTGGCAAGGAGGGCAGCAGATCTAGGTCTGTAAAATGTTATAATTTAACATAGGTTCATACACTTCATGAGGCCTATGCCGGGAGGCAAGTTAATAAAAATAAGAAATTCATGACATACACCACAAATTACTAATATTAATAATAGAAAAAAAAGTAATAGTAATATTATAATATTACAATTTTCAAAGAATGTAATGCAATTGTAGTATGAGGTCGAAATAAGTGGCTATTATTTTATTTTATTTATTTTTATTTATCATGTGCCGTGTGATGACGGCAGCAAGAATACATTTGTCATCACCCCAACTCCTCCTGCGGGTGTCGTAAGAGTCGACTAAGGGATTGAAGTGTCACTGACCATTATTTGATAAAAGATTGATGATGGGCAGCAGCGTCATCATAGTGGACACATTACTGCCATCGCCAATCCGCTTGCCCAGCGTGGCGATTATGGGTATTTACCTCCTAATGTGTCTATACGCATAGTTAATAGGAGAGGCCTACGTCCAGCTGTGGACTATCATAGGCTGATGATGTGATGTGTTATTTATCATACTCAGTGAAAACTGCAATTGAAAGCCTTACAGCTTCTGGCTAGGCATCTATATACCGTGTTCTCCAACATCTGTTCCTTGTGCAAATGTAGAAGTCATATTTGATAATATATCGTCAGTTAACAATGTATATTTATAATATTAATACAAATGAAGTGGAATTTATCAAAAACGCAAGTCACAACCAATACTTTCTAACTTTACTGTACATTCAGGAAATGTTGGGAATGTAGATACTTGTTGTTGCACAATGCTCAGTTTATAGATTGAAAATGGTTTATAATAATAGTAATAAATCATTTATTTCGAGTAAGTTACACTCATATCATGGTTAGTGAAAACTTAACTTGTAGTGATGTTAGTACTTATAAATAATAATAATTTAGACTTATTATTATTATTATAAGTACATTTAGATTTATATGTTTTAAATTATTTTTTCAGATCTGGCTCCCGCAGCCCAGCCAAATCAGGAAGTGGCTCCCCACAGTCCCACCGTTCCGCTGCCTCCCGAAAATCCTCCAATGCATCCCGAAGCAAATCCAACTCCCCTGCCGCCTCCAACAGATCTCGCTCTGGCTCTGCCCAGAGCAACAAGTCCGCTTCATCAGCCGGAAGCGCTAAAGGCCGGAGCAAATCCAAATCCAGGTCTAGAAGTGGCTCTCGCAGATCTCGGTCAGGCTCAGGCAGTGCGAAATCCCGCTCAGCTAGCCCGAAATCTGGAGCACAATCTCCCAAATCCAGGTCCCAAAGTCCTAAGTCAGGATCCGCCAGCCCCAAATCCCGTTCCCAAAGTCCAAAGTCCAGGTCTCAAAGTCCTAAGACGAGGTCGCATTCGTCAAAGTCGCGCTCACAAAGTCCGAAGCAGGCGAAAAGCCGGTCTCGGTCGAAGTCAGCGAGCGCTAGTCCTAAAAGTAGGAAGTCTAGATCCCGATCTGGCAGCGCGTCATCCAGATCTAAAAGTCCGGTGGAGAGACAAGACGTGCAGGATAGTAGATCAAATTCACCGAATCTC
This sequence comes from Thaumatotibia leucotreta, assembly GCA_025490895.1. NCBI lineage: Eukaryota > Metazoa > Arthropoda > Insecta > Lepidoptera > Tortricidae > Thaumatotibia > Thaumatotibia leucotreta. The sequence goes on from JALPQI010017070.1 coordinate 16,033, forward strand.
ATGATAGATGATGACCAGGCTAAGGCTAAAAGTAGATCCAGGTAATTTTTCTACTTCTGAATTCACTTAAGATCACGCATGCTGACTGGTTAATAAAATGGTTATAATACTTATAATAACTTGTAAAAATGTAATATCGTAAAACCTAACTAAAGTCCAAACGCTTCCAACGATGATCCAAAACTTAATTGAATATTTATTTCATAGGCAAAAGCTCCTAATAAAAATAAAAAAATTGGACAAAGCCAAAAAGAAGATTGGGACTGATGCTTATCTAGGATTTGAAATTGTGGACAATAGTTGCAATAGTGACCATAGTTGGTCCAATACGACCATAGTTGGGTGGTTTTACGGTAGCTAATCCTTTGTATCGTTACATTTAAATAAAATGCCCTCTCATGTTCCAGATCAGGGTCAAGACAGTCCAGATCGAAATCCAGAAGTAAATCTAAATCGAAGAGCCGATCTCGTTCGCGATCTAAGAGCTCCAATGCCTCGGAAACTAACGCTGGTGAGTAAAGGGCCCAAATGATGTGAACTTGTGTCAATGATTTTCGCGAAAATGCATTTTTCAAATAACTTACCTGACATTTAAATATTTAAATATGTTTGAGTATCACGTTAGTTATAATTATAATTCTAAAATTCCCTTTAGTACCATTTGATAACCAGAATTTCGTAACCAGCTTCGAAATGGAAATAAAATTCCAGTAGGTACCCGGTTTTAAATCGGGACACTATTACCGATTTGTAACCACGTTTAGTCAGCTTCGAAACGGGAATTATAATCTCGGGTTGTAACTGGTTACAAAATAGGACTTTTCTATTACTGATTTGTAACCACATTTAGTAATCAGCTACCAAATCCGACTATGAGATGGGAAAGTTATTCCCATTACATAGCTGGCTACGAGGCGGGAAACCATATTTCCCATGTCGAAACCAGCTGCTAACTCTGGCTACCAGACGGTACTAAAGGTGGAAATCTATACTTTTGTACCCAACAGCAGCAGAAAAGAAGAAACGCGCCGTGATTTCTGACTCTGACAGCGATGGAGGCAAGAGTGTGCCGAAGCGTAAAGGGTCAGACAGTGGTTCTGACACCAGCGGTAAGCCCAAGCGGAAGGCCAAGAAACTGGTGGACTCTGATGATGATGATAATGAGGATAAAGAGAAGGCTGACACTGGTAAGTGGTATTTTTGGGCACAGATTTAGAGAGATGAAAGCAAGAGAGTAGCATAAAGTTAGAAATTATCGGAACCCCATGTCAAGTCCAAGAAACGTCGAAATGATTTTAATGTCAGACACTAATATGGAATTATTAGTATTCATGCCATTTTATAATTATGAATAATGTCCTAATTAAGAGAAATAAAAACCGTCTTCTCCAAGATCCCATTTTCAAACCCTGTCTTGGTGCCAACGGGACCATATCGGGGTAGTGCTTGTTCGATTAAAAAAAGAATTGTAAATACGTTCACGATTCTCGGAGTTATCAAATAACATAATAAAATAGACTAATTGAAAACCTCCTCCTTTTTTGAAGTCTGTTAAAAATACCTTTAATTGCAGTTACTGCTGACGCTCTATTCGGTGACGCCTCCGACATCAGTACAGAAGACGAAGGCGACAAAGCCTCCGGGCGGTCAAAGTCGCGTTCAAGGTCACGGTCAAGATCGCGTTCAAGGTCTCGCAGTGGCAGCCGCGGCAGGTCAGATGACGATCGAAGAGACGACGATGCGCGAAGAGGGAGCGGCGATGAGGTTAGAAATTAGAATAAGCTATTGTTTTAGTTATTTAGTAGGTGAATACATGGTTCGCTTACGACGCAGGGACGATGACTCGCAAAAAGGAAACAGTGATGAGGTTAGTATATAAGCTATTGATTTAGTTATTTAGTAGGTGAAGATACGGTCGCTCTCAAGGTCAAAGGCATGCTCGCGGTCAAGGACACGTAGCATAATGATTATATTTTAAATATAAATACTAAAACATTAAAAATATTCGTTCATTCGCGCTCACTTTCCATAACACACACACACACACACACATACACACACACACACACACACACACACACACACACACACACACACCCACACACACAGTTTCTTAGTCTTTTCTGAATTTTGCTTGGATTGTTTATGTTAATGTTAATGTAAAATTTAGTTGTTAAGTTTGTAACACGAAGTAATCCTAGTGTTTTTGTTAACGGACTCAGTGTGTCCTAAGATACAGGCTCAGCCTAGTTTGGGACATATCGGATATGCCTGTAAAATTGTATTTCCTATGGTGGTTAATAAAGATTTATTTATTTATGTAGTTATATTTTTGGGAACTACTGAAACCTTTTTATTAAATATTTTGAGTTGTATTTTTAAGTATTAACACTATATTATATTGTATTATATTGCTGATGCCTAGAAGAGAGCTGAAGACGTGGGTTCAAACCCCGCTGGCGTTTGTAAACTGGATATTTTCTTTGGTATATGAGGTTTAATATTCATAAATACAGGGTTATTTTTTCACCAGTACAATAAATCAACATACGTAACAGTAGTCCAAGTTACAGAATACTAACATTTTTGTTACTACCCCTTTAGAACAAAAAAACTAAAATACCGATATTTTACAGACAAACGGGTCTTAATCGCGTAAACTTACGTTTAATTATATCCTGACGTTTCGGGCATGACGTTACACCCGTGGTCGCAGGCAGACTGTCTTATGTCAGGGGTGTAACGGACAAAATAGGTACGCTTTTGAATAAGTATTCCATACCAACCGTTTACATGCCGTTATCAAAGGTGGCAGGTCATCTAAGGTCGCCTAAGGATGTTTTACCTTATCACACACCGGGCGTTTATAAGATCGATTGTAGCTGTGGTAGTTCCTATATTGGGGAAACCAAACGCACCATAGCGGAAAGGGTCAAGGAACATATCACGGCTGTTAAAAAGCGTCAAACGAATAAGTCTGCTGTGGCCGAGCATTTGTTGGAGTCCGGACCTAACCACTGGATTGAGCTCCATAACCCGACAGTCCTCTCAACCGAGCGTATACATCATAGCCGAAAAGTACGTGAAGCTATTGAAATTAAGAAACATCGGAATTTTAATCAAAATGAGGGACAAGGAATCTCGTCCGCGTGGAATCCCGTGATTTACAAATGTAAGCGTGGTGAAACATCCATTTTTAAGCCATTGGATGTTGTGAGTGTTGTGTGTAGGCCTAGTGACAACCCTAGCCTAGAAGTGAATAATCAAGATCAAGTGCGGGTAGTTCGAAAAACCCGCGCAGCTCGAAGGTGTTGATACATTCTCTCACCAGTCTGCCTGCGACCACGGGTGTAACGTCATGCCCGAAACGTCAGGATATAATTAAACGTAAGTTTACGCGATTAAGACCCGTTTGTCTGTAAAATATGAGTGATAATCGTGAAAGTTTAAATCAATATAAAATACCGATGTTTGAACTTATCCGCAAACCTAATAAGAAAATTGGACGCATTACGCATTATCAATGTACATAACTAGCAAAACACACGGACTGGCAACTGTTTGTTTACAACGTCATCGCACGTGGCATGACGGGTTGGAAAAACCCCACTGGGTATCAACTTATGATTATGACTTGGCAAAACAATCTTACTTGATCCCAAATCTTCCTTCATACTTGCACTACAAGTACACTACAAGACAGCACGGGCTTAGGACCGTAAAAACAAAGAATTTTTCTGTGTGTGAAGTTTGTCGAATGTTTTAAATTATGTCTGGGAAACGTGATAAAATTACAAAGTAGGACAGAAACTTTCTTCATTGAGGCGTATTTAAAAATTTGAAATCACCTTTATGCACAATGATTGGAATCAAAAAAACATACCTAAGTAATGGAGTCCATTTCTCGTACTAATTTATTAATTCACATACTTAAGCAAGTGCTCAAAATGTTGGCTGTGGTTATCTAAACACACTCTTGCCCATTTTTGAATGTTTCCTTCGATATTTCCCAACACAAGTCTGTAGTTCTCACTTTTAAGTTCATCAAATGCACTTATTATTAGATTTTTTAAGTCTTTTAAATTTTGGGCCTACCCGCCGTTTCACTACACCCCACAAAAACAATCACACGGGGTCAAATCTGTTGACCTGGCTGGCCATGGCTATAACACTGGCATTTTCCAGGCGGGGCACATTTTCCCCAATGAGAAAATAACTAGGTACGAACCATTTCGTACGAGCAATTTCCGACTGAAGGTAGTACGATGCGGCACGCGTGCACATACCTATGTCAAGCGCGGGACTGACCCTGACCTAGACACCGAGATTAAGATAACTGCTATGTTGCCAACTCGTGCGCCGACCAGCAGGTCGCTCACCCCTTTCCGCCGCCCTCAGCGTCCCGCACCCCGTTGACGTCTTGTCTTTAGTAAGCCCATCATTTTACATTTGCATGAAGGATAAATTAATAATAAATGAAAAAAAAAATATGTCAATTTTATTTGATAAATGTAATCTATTATCGATACCAAATACGTGGGAAAATTTATTGTACCGGTGAAAAAATAACCCTGTATAGGTAGTTATTTAATTGAAATTTCTTTCAGGAGGGCCGTGATAAACCTGAAGAGGAGGAAGAAGTAGAAATCCCCGAAACCCGGATAGACGTGGACATGCCCAAGATCTGGACGGAACTAGGGAAAGAACTGCATTTTGTCAAGCTGCCCAATTTCTTGTCCGTGGAGACTAGGCCGTACGACCCTGCCACTTATGAGGATGAAATTGATGAGGAGGAAACGTTGGATGAGGAAGGTCGATACAGGTAGGAACATGTTTATATCAGTATTAATTGATTCCATAGAGATTAGAGATACAAATCTGGATGTCGCATAGGCGGAAAACCTATCCTTTACCAGGATACTGTATGTGTATCGGTCAGCGTATGATTGAAAAAATGAAAATGAAAATAGTTTATTTACCAAGTTAACCACTAAAATAATTGACAGCGTCCTGCGCTAGGAAACCCTGTGTTACAGTTGATTTTAGTTGATTGATTGAGACATTGAAAACATAATTGAATCGCCTTGAGGATCGAACCTGATCTTATCGAATATTGGAACAAACCAATCCGTGTAAGTGACAACAAAATTCAGTATGGGACCAATCGCGTAATTATAATCCAGTACAAAATATATGCATGCAAAATAGCCGGAAATTGTATGGTGTAATCGTATTTCTCGCCTCAATACAAAGTTTAAGGTGACCTGTGTATTTTTGCTCAGGAGATTTCAATTTGACAAGTTTAAAATCTCGAACTCACGGCTATGTATCGTAGGATTTTCAAATACGGAAACATGATTGAAACAATTTTCTAATATAGAATTCTTCTTCAAAGACAGGTCTGCTTTATCACTAAAATTGATCACATGGCTTTAAATAGCGGAATTATGACCATGATTTCCGAATGTGATAAAGGCATTTAAAAAAAATATATATATTTGTAATATTGATTTTTATTAAAAGCACAGCTTCTAATATTTTCTTGATTTGTCCAAAAAGTTCAATCCTATTAGCGATAGGTACATCCCTTTCTTTCATGTATAAGAGCCATGACCATGAATGTTTCTCCTTTGAGTGGGCGTGGCTTATCGTCTTAATATTCTTGGATACATATTATAAACACTGGAGTGCTGAGCGGTCGACTCCCGGCCGATTTAAAAAGTCCCCAAGTGCCGAGCGGCCGACCCCCGGCCGATTCGTTTTTGCGTATTTGGCGCGAAAATTTAAAGTTTCTGCGCACATTTAAGTTGCGTTATTTCTAAATATATATGTTTGTTAATGGAATTAATAGCCTATTTCATACTTATTATAACGCTGTGTAATTTTTATATAAGCTTCATACATTAACACACAATAATCGTTAAATTTGTAACTCCTGTCAATTTCTCGTTGACCACCCGTCGGACCCCCCTGGCACTTGACTATTTTCGCGCAAAATGGCGCCGCCACCTGACAGCTTTTTGACGTAACGGTCCTGCCACCCGAAGGGATATATATATATTATATCTAATGTAATTTCCACAGATTGAAACTAAAGGTGGAGAACACAATGCGTTGGCGTACCAACTTCGACAAAGAAGGGAACGCGATCAAGGAGTCTAACGCGCGAATGGTCAAATGGTCGGACGGGAGCATGTCGCTGCATCTGGGGGCTGAGATCTTCGACGTTTACAAGCAGCCGTTGCACGTAAGATTTATCTCATTTTAATACAGTGTGTAAGTATAATACAAGCGAAGCTCTTAACGGGTGTTAGTTTACGATATAATAGGTACATTCAAATAACTTTTACTTAAAATTAGAGCAACAAAATTTTCCATACAAAAGAATTCGGCGCGCAATGTAGAGCAACATACGCGAGTTAAACACACGTTGACAGCTAATTTCAAAGGCAGATGACATAACTGCCATATCAACAATAACAAATGTTTGTACCTAACCTACATTGCTGCTCCGATAATCTTAAAAAAATTCTGTGGTGTCATAATTAAGAGTAACTTTAAAAAACCTTGTAATCTGTGATTACACTAATGAATCCCATGCCTGGTTTAATTGATCGCCCGTATTAGATTTACACACTGTATAGGCGTTGAAAAGTATGGTATTCGTCTCAAACGACCAACGCGCTAATGGTTTAATGACTGAGATATTCGATGTTTACAAGCAGCCTATGGGACGAAAGATTTATCTCACTCTGATTTAGGAGTATAGACCGGCGTTGAAAAGGATGATATTGTTCTTAAACATCCAATGCACGAATAGTCAAAATGGTCGGACATGACATATTAGGGCTGAGATCTTTGATGTTTGAAAGCAACCATTGCACGGAAGGTTTCTCTCACTCTCTCACAAAAGTTGATCGCAATCATGAGTAGATCCAGAATAGTAAGTACATTACGACACAAGTGCAAAAAACATGAAATTCGAAACGAGTGGCGATGTTTTAAAACACGACCGAAGGGAGTGTTATAAATCGACACTAGTTACGAATTTCGTTTTTGCACGTGTCTCGTACGACGTTTTTTTAGTACAGATTGGCCCTCCGAAGTTTTGGATCTGACATAAAATGACCTACATGTCGCAATAGAGCTTAAAAAAGGCCCCATCTGTATTGAAAAATATAATTTTGTATCATATAAAAGATTTCACCCTGTATTAAGTAATCTGCTACCATGCTCGCTTTTCACTTGAACCTACCGCAAATTTTCATGTCAAATAATTTAAACCTGCAATGTTTTTTTAATTCCAGGGCGACCACAACCACCTCTTCGTCCGCCAAGGCACGGGTCTCCAAGGCCAAGCCGTGTTCCGGACGAAGCTGTCCTTCCGGCCTCATTCCACGGAATCCTTCACTCACAGAAAGATGACGTTGTCTCTCGCTGATCGCTCCACCAAGACCAGTTCCATCAAGATTCTATCGCAAGTCGGCGCTGATCCTGATGCCGATAGGAAATATCAACTTAAGGTTAGTAAATTTCTTATTACTATCAGTTCCAGCCATATTTTCATTTATCTCCTTCTAGCTCACTCTTTTCCTTGGTCTTTCCACCTTTCTCTAAATCAGGGTACTCATGTCCAGGGTTTCTTCCACACATAGGAGTCCTTCTCATAGGAAGATGATGTTGTCTTTCGCTGATCGTTCTACCAAGACCAGTTCTGTCAATAATTTTGTCCCAAATTGGGGCTGATCCAGACGCCGAAAGCGAATTTCTTATTTTTATAAACTCCAGCCATATTTTTATTTATCTCCTTCTAGCTCACTCTTTTCCTTGCTCTTTCCACGTTTCTCTAAATCAAAGTGTCTGTAGTGTTCAAGACTAGTGTTTCTTCGACACTCGACAGAATCTGTATCTCATAGGAAGATGTCGTTGTCTCTCGCTGATCGCTCCCCAAGACCAGTTCCATCAAGATTCTATCGCAAGTCGGCGCTGATCCTGATGCCGATAGGAAATATCAACTCAAGGTCAGAGAAGTTCTCACCATTATTAATGAACACAGTTTTATTTGTCTCCAAGCTCACTCTTTTCCTTGGTCTTTCTTCACCTTTCTCTAAATTAGGGTGTCTGTAGTGTCCAAGTGTTTCTTCCACAATCGACAGAATCTGTATCTCATAGGAAGATGACTTTGTCTCTTGCTGATCGCTCCAGCGAGACCAGTTCCATCAAGATTTTATCCCAAATTGGGGATGATCCAGATGCCGAAAGGGAATTTCTTATTTTTATAAATTCCAACCATATTTTTATTTATCTCCTTCCAGCTTACTCTTTTCCTTGGTCTTTCCACCTTTCTCTAAATCAGGGTGTCTGTGTGGACACTATCATGACTAGTGTTTCTTCCACACTCGACGGAATCTGAACTACAGGAAGGTGACGTTGTCGCTGGCTGATCACTCACAGGCCAGTTCCACCAAGATATTGTCCCAAGTCAGGGCTGATTCTGATGGTGATCGAAAATATCAACTCTAGGTCAGAAAATGTCTTATTATCATGAATTCCAGTCATATTTTTTTTTAGGTATCTCCTTCTAGCTCCTTTTTCCTTGGTGTTTCCACCTTTCTCTAAATCAGGGTACTCATGTCCAAAGCTAGTGTTTCTTCCACAATCGACAGAATCTGCATCTCATAGGAAGATGACGTCTCTCACTGATCGCTCCACTAAGACCAGTTTCATCAAGATTTTATCCCAAATTGGGGCTGATCCAGATGCCGAAAGGGAATTTCTTATTTTTATAAATTCCAGCCATATTTTTATTTATCTACTTCTAGCTCACTCTTTTCCTTGGTCTGTTTCTCTAAATCAAGGTGTCTGTAGTGTTCAAGACTAGTGTTTCTTCCACACTCGAAGGAATTCTTTACTCATAAGAAGATGACGTTGTCTTTCGCTGTTCGCTCCACTAAGACCAGTTCCATCAAGATTTTGTCCCAAGTTTGGGCTGACTGATGCCTACTTATAGGAAATATCAAGTCAAGGTCAGTAATTTTTTTATTATTATCAATTCCAGCCATTAATCTTCTAGCTCACTCTTTTCCTTGGTTGTTCCACCCCTCTCTAAATCAGGTCAATAATGTCCAAGATCGGTGTTTCTTCCACACTCGAAGGGATCCTTCACCCATAGAACGATGACGTTGTCGCTGATCGCTCCACCATGACCAGTTTTATCAAGTATCAAGATATGGTCCCAAGTCGTGGCTGATCCTAATGTCGACAGGAAATACCAACTCAAGGTCAGAAAATTCTCATTACTATTCTCATCATTCCAGGTATATTTTTATTTATCTCCCTCAAGCTCACACTCTTTCTGCTTTCCACCTTTTTCTAAGAGCACTAGTCTCCAAGATCAGTGTTTCTTCCATACTCGTTCTATTCCTTGATATACTTGTTCCTTGGTCATGGCTGTGTATGTATTTAAGTATCTATCTATTATATGTATCGTCGCCTGGTACCCACATCACAAGCTTTAATTGAGCTTACTGTGAGACTGGGTCGATTTTTTTTTAATTTTTACCACCGTAGCCTATGGGCGCCTGCAACCCCAGGGGTGTCACTTGCGCGTTGCCGACCCAATAAGAACTTGTACACTCTTTTGAAGAACCCCATACTGTAGTCCAACGGGAAAACCTCGGCAGGGAGCTCATTCCACAGACGGACCGTCCGCGGGAGGAAGTTCCTCTGAAACCGCACGGTGCGCGACCATTTAGGTTGCAAGGTGTGAGGATGAGCGCCCAGTCGGTGGCGAGCGGTGCGATGATGAAAAGTGGACGTTGGCAACGAACAGTTCTTCAGAGCACAACCCATTGGACAGACGATAGAACACACATAAGGAGGCGAAGTCTCTCCTTAGACTTAAGGGTTCAATACCGCCTGTGTCGATTTGTGTAAGATGTCCCAAGATATTTATTTATTCACTCTAACACCCCTTGTGGTCCCACAGAAAGAGGAGATGGAGCTACGCGCGGCCATGCGGTCGCGGCCATCAGCGCGGCCCAAGCGGCGCGCCGGCAGCGCTCAGGCGGCGCGCCGAGACGACTCCGACGACGAGGGCGGCGTCAGTCTGCAGGCCATCAAGAACAAGTACAAGCAGGGACAGAAAGGTACGTAGTAGGGCTCTCGGTCGTGTCCGGGTTTCGTGTACCCGTTTCCGTGTACCCGTTTCTTTGCTACCGGGAAACGGGTTTCTTACCCGTTGGAAACGTTTCATTAGGAACCGTGTAATTAAGACACGGATACCCGAGTACCTGTGTCTGATCCGCCCTCAATGTGTAGTGGCAGTGGCAATCTAAAATATAGGTACGCTTTTATATTTGAACAAAGTATTGAACCGCATTTAACCTGCAACAAAGAAA
>JALPQI010017071.1:0-33028 GCA_025490895.1 Thaumatotibia leucotreta
GCAATTTGAATTCACCCCGGTCAATATGGAAGAAGTCGCAGTTATTTACTAATTTTATAATTGTATAATATTTTCTTCGGTTACCGCGAGGATTACACATGAAATAAAACTATGAAAACGGTCATATGTCATCCGCAGACCACGAACCCTGTAAAGTGTTCAAAACGTCGGAATGAAGTTAAAATTAGTTAATACGCGAGTTTATCCGTTGTCATAGTTTTATTTCATTTATAATTGTAATTAAGAAAATGATAATGCATATACGAGTAATATGGCATATCAGGACTTTGAAGCTCTTATTCCGGTAACTTCATTTTCCATGGAACTATCATCCAATCAAAAGGTTTAATATTCAATTTCTGAAATTATGTTTTTGTTCTGATTTCAACTAAGTCTAGATAAATTCATTTATATTTTATTGACACGACACGACCGCTCTAAAAACGATTTAAAATAAATTAAATAAGTGAGTATGAGTATGAATATGATTTTAGATTTATGGCAAATGTCGACTCCATAGCTTGCCATTAGTCTTACCGTGCGATGAAAGCTCCGATGTCTAATCATTATATGCTATTTCTAGAGTACATAGCTCTTTCTTAAACTTATCTTTACTATCAAGGGCTGACAACAATTCCCTCTCACACTCTTCCCTTTCATTGAGCAATTGAGTATTCAACTCCTTGCAAGTTTTCAATTCAATCAAGGTAAGCTGGAGCTTGTCTAAAGTTTCCTGCTGGCGAGCTGCAGCGGCTGTGGCTCTGCGAGTCAGCATTATTAATGTTTATTAGGAAAAAACAACTTGAAAGGAAAAACAAGACAAGGAATCGCCTACTCAAGCCGAGTGATAGCTACTTACAGTATACACATGAAATAATGACGTCTCACTTTGCCTTTATGAATTCGCAATGAAAGTTCTCTTATTTTACTAAATTAAAACGAAATTGGTGTAAATTACCGAGTAAAATAAAGAGATAAGACAAAAAACTAACACAGATTTCAAATTTATAACCTGTGACGGTTACAAATTCGAGTTAATACAAGACACTAGCAAACGTCACTAAACCACTTCACTTTTTATATTTACATTAAATATACGACTTAAACTATTAAATTCACACTTAAAGGGCTTAATTTAACATTAATTATGATTAAATATGTTATAATTATAAGGGACCCGGCAAAATCCATATACATATTAATGAACACGAACTTTACTAGTCGTAAAAAAAGTAAGTTTGTTCATATAGGTCCCATAGAGAACATTGTTTAGGAAGACTATCTTAACACGTTTCTCACAGTTTGGATCACGACCCCGATGTCACCCTGTATTATCTGGGCTGGATTTAGGTGGGAGCTACACAGCTACAGCCCCGGGGCCTCAACGAAAGAGAGGCCCCCACAATAGAGATTTGAAAAAAGAAAACAAATTCGAACTAGTAAACACTAGTATTTTTTTTTTGATTATTGAAAGTGATCTACTCCGGGAACTAGATTTTAGCGAAATCATCAACGATTTTTCGGCGAAAAATGCTCGGAAGATTCCGTTCGTTAACGCTAAAATTTAATTTCAGATAATTCTCGTTTCCAATTTTATTTATATGTTTGTTAAATAATAAAATAATCTATACTTGTTTCCACAAAATAATATTTATTGAAAAACTTAACTGAAAAAAATTGTCTACTTTATTTGGAAAAACGACGAGTCCAACGTAGCTTCACAAGACTGCCAAGGCAACTTAAAAACAAGCCATATGAGGAAAGGCTAAAAGAACTAAAGCTAACTACTCTAAAAGAGCGCAGAAAACGTGGGGATCTAATAGAGACGTATAATATACTAACTAAACATTATGACCTCAAGGATTTTCATGAGATGTTCAAGCGTAATAACAACACTCGTCTGAGAGGTCATCACATCACTTAAAGCTAGAGAGTATCGGATCTCACATTAACCCTTTTAAACACTTTTTGAGCAACCGAGTAGTGAGATGTTGGAACAAACTCCCAGAGGACGTGATCTCAGCACAAAATGTGAATAAGTTTAAAAATGGACTAGACAAGTACATCACATATCACATCTACAACTTGACTATGATTATTGTCACAATGATCACTGGATACAGGCTACATCAGTTTTCTAACTGCCTGCCTGCTTATTAAATAATAATAAATAATTGGGGGCCAAGGGGCGTCCACTCCTTTTTTGCCCCGAAGCCTCTCAACCTATTAATCCGGTCCTGTATATTATGTAATATATACTATTTTGTAACAGAATTCGAACCTGCTGTCAGCGGTGCTGTGCCTAGTGAAAGAGTTGGACTACCCCTCGCTAGAGGTCGCGGAGATGGCTGTCAGGTATTTATATATTAATCTAACGATGTTTCTAACTATTAATATATTGTAACACCACCCTGCTAGCGACACCACAGATGTCATATATACCATAGATCAAGCAAACGTATCTACTTAGCGTGTCAAATGAACTCAGTGAAATCCACTGAGTTGTCCGTCTTTAATCGCAGCTTGCAGCTTTCGGGCGTCAAATTTTGTAAGTTGAAGTGAGCAAAAACATTAATAATGCCTCCTTAAGTAATATTAATTGCAACAACACAAATATGAATACTCAAGGGCCTGAGACATATTTAAAATCATAGGCAAGTAACAACTTCAGTACAAAATCTGACTGAATCTGAATCTGAAATGAATGAACTTGTTTCTTCTATCCAAATCTTATTCTGTGAGCGACACCCAACGGCAAGCCATGAAGGCGCGCAGGTGACGATGCAACGTACTGCAGTACTGTAGTTCCGCCGTCCGCCGCTAGATGGCCCTGTGGTCGAGTTAGATCGCGCTATCGTTTTATAAATAAATAAATTTCTTGCGACATCTTGCACAAATTGACCTGGTCCGTTAAGCTCCATTGAGTGTTCATCACATGTATGATTTCCGTGTTATCTCCCAATAAATAAATAAGGCTTGTGATGCGACGATATATACATAATTATGTAGGTATAATAGATAGATACAGCCATAACCAAGGCACGAATATTTGTGATAAAGAAAACATAAATTATGCACATGTAATAAATCTCTCTTTTAGTCAAAGTTGTTTCCCAAAAGAGCTAAAAACAGCTAAAATAACACCGTTTTTTAAAAAAGGAGATCACTCTAACCCAGGAAATTATAGACCGATCGCCATTGTTCCGATCTTATCAAAAATATTTGAGAAGGCTTTTTGTGCTCGATTAGTTAACTTCTTAACCAAGTACAATATCCTGCACCCAAACCAATATGGATTTCGAGAAGGTTACAACACAGAATTAGCATGTTTCAATTTCGTGAAAGGCATAACGGAATCCCTGAACAAGAAAATACCGATCATGTCAATTTTTCTTGACATGACTAAAGCGTTTGACCTTGTTGACCATTCTAAATTGCTGGATAAATTAGATTGTTATGGAATCAGAGGTCAAACGAATAATTGGCTTAAATCATATTTATCCAACAGGACACAATGTACTGAAATAACAAAAATTGAGGAATATAACAATCAAATCTTTAAGGTAGTCTATAGATCATCTGACAGTCTTGTTGTTTCAGGAGTTCCACAAGGCAGTAATCTGGGCCCTTTGTTATTTTTGCTATTTATAAATGACCTTCCTATGGCCATAAAACACAAATCAATACTGTTTGCGGATGACACGACTATCATTATTAGAGGAGACAATCTGTGTACATATGAAGACGAGAGCAATGAAGCTTTAACGAATATAAATCGCTGGATAAATAATAACGATCTTCTAATAAACTTAGAAAAAACTAATTTTGTACAATTTAGCGCAGGAAAAGCTCAACCCCCTAAGCTTAATATTAGAATTGAACATGTCACTTTACAACAAGCTAGTAGTGTAAAATTTCTGGGTTTAAATATAGACCCTTGCTTAAATTGGAAGGGACACATTGATTTTTTGTGTAATAGGTTAGATCGTTTTATCTTCGCATTAAGAAAACTTAGACAATGTGTATCTAAAGAGGCAGCGATTACAGCCTACCATGGACATGTGTCCTCAATTCTCAATTATGGCTTAATGTTGTGGGGTAATTCAGTGGACGTTGAGAGAGTATTTTTGTTACAGAAAAAATGTGTACGCGCGATAACAAATACCTGGATAGGAAACAGCTGTAAACCAATTTTTAAAGAATTACATATTTTACCGTTAGCATGTATGTATATTTATAAACTCTGTACTTTTGTTCAGAAATTTCCAGGATATTTTCAAAAACGGTCAGATGTACATTCGAGAGACATAAGAGAGCAATATAAATATCTTTTATACCAGCCACGCTGTTATAACAGTGTTTACAAAAGGAATAGCTATAATATGTGCATACTGATTTTCAATCACTTACCAATTAAAATAAAGTCACTCGAAGGTAACATATTCAAACGTAAATTAAGATCTTGGCTCCTTGAAAACTGCTTTTACAGTGTGAGAAACTTCCTTAATTATAAAGATACCTCAGATACCTAGTTGGAAAAGATTTTGCAAAAAATGTTTTAATATAAGGTTAAAAAATTAAGTCACTATTAAGTTGTTAACTTGTTTAAATTGAGTACTGAATCCTACTCTAAATAAATTTGCATGCTGTATGAAGACAGCTGGAAAAGGTGGAACTATATCTAACATAATATTAAGACATGTAACTAACCCTTTTTCTGCAAATAAATATATCTTATCTTATCTTATCTTATCTTATCTTATGCCCTCGCCGGGATTCGAACCCGGAACCTCCAGCTTCGTAGACAGGGTTACTACCAACTAGGCTACGGAGTCAGTAATATACTATTCATAATTTAGTGTGATTTTGTCAATGAGATACAGTAATAAGTAATAACACTTTTTTCTCCTGTTCTGTATTTATTTTCTGTTCTCTGATTTCTTATAGCATGACATTGACATTTCCTTTTATTTATTATAATTTTATTGTTTCTTTAATTTTGTTGATTTTTTTTTTATATCTTACATTAACTTTACTGCTAGAAACTAGAAATTAAAATTCAATGACATGCCATTAGAATCATCATTTATATTGTACACCATAATCATACATAACTGTACCTACTGAATGACTGTAACCTTATAATTATTACGCACATTCAAACAATAAACTATTTGAATTTGATTATTTTTAAGCTTCCTTCTCATTGATTTAGAATATATAAGTGGATCCCCAAACAGCTCAAAAAAATGGCCCCAAAAAATGGGCTGCAGAAGTAAATATTGCGGTCCTTTTGCTCCGCTATTCAGTTCTGACAGTTGACATTTGGTCACCTTACGGTATACCTTACGGTATAGCATCATTATTCCTTAAACATAAAAAGTTTCTACTGTTTTGCGGTGTAATTTTTTTTATTCTTTGAGTTTTTTATTATAGTTTATTGTAAGTGAGCGTTATTAGCTTCAACTGAAACATGATAGAAATGACTTTTAGTGCCACTTTTCTTGGTTTTTTTGTTTGGCTCTGTGCGTCCATTTATTATTTAATGTCATTGTTCCTTCTGAATACATTAGACATATATTTCAGATGCCGTATGGACGAACTCGCGAACAGTCAGTGACCCGCGGCGGCGCCTGTTGGCGCGACACACTCCGCGCAATCGCCAGGATTCGCTGACTAGTTGTTACTGGACTAGTACTAGTGTTACTGACACTACACATTGTTACTAGCGGTCTACCACACCGGGTCTAGTTACTTGCCACGCCTCGTCTACGGGATTCGCTGACTAGTTGTTACTGAACTAGTACTAGTGTTACTGACACTACACATTGTTACTAGCGGTCTACCACACCGGGTCTAGTTACGTTACTTGCCACGCCTCGTCTTCGGGGCCGATTGATACCTGTTACTAAAACTGGCTAGTGTTACTGACATTACACATTGTGGTTACTAGCGATACACGTAACGTTAACGTGTGAAATCGCCAGGATTCGCTGACTAGTTGTTACTGAACTAACTAGTACTAGTGTTACTGACACTACACATTGTTATTTGCGGTCTACCACACTGGGTCTAGTTACTTGCCACGCCTCGTCTCGGGGCCGATTAATACCTGTTACTAGAACTGGCTTGTGTTACTGACATTACACATTGTGGTTACTAGCGATATACGTAACGTTAACGCGTGCAGTCGACGGGATTCGCTGACTAGTTGTTACTGAACTAGTACTAGTGTTACTGACACTACACATTGTTACTAGCGGTCTACCACACCGGGTCTAGTTACTTGCCACGCCTCGTCTCGGGGCCGATTAATACCTGTTACTAAAACTGGCTAGTGTTACTGACATTACACATTGTGGTTACTAGCGATACACGTAACGTTAACGCGTGCAATCGCCAGGATTCGCTGACTAGTTGTTACTGAACGTACTAGTGTTACTGACACTACACATTGTTATTTGCGGTCTACCACACCGGGTCTAGTTACTTGCCACGCCTCGTCTTCGAGATTCGCCGATTAATACCTGTTACTAAAACTGGCTAGTGTTACTGACATTACACATTGTGGTTACTAGCGATAGTAGCGATCCACCACACGTAACGTTAACGCGTGCAGTCGCCAGGATTCGCTGACTAGTTGTTACTGAACTAGTACTAGTGTTACTGACACTACACATTGTTACTAGCGGTCACACCGGGTCTAGTTACTTGCCACGCCTCGTCTTCGGGGCCGATTAATACCTGTTACTAGAACTGGCTAGTGTTACTGACATTACACATTGTGGTTACTAGCGATCCACCACACGTAACGTTAACGCGTGCAGTCGTCGGGATTCGCTGATTAGTTGTTACTGGAGTTACTAGTGTTACTGACACTACACATTGTTATTTGCGGTCTACCACACCGGGTCTAGTTACTTGCCACACCTCGTCTACGGGATTCGCCGATTAATTCCTGTTACTAGAACTGACTAGTGTTACTGACATTTACACATTGTGGTTGCTAGTGATCCACCACACGTAACGTTAACGCGTGCACAGTCGACGGGATTCGCTGATTAGTTGTTACTGGAGTTACTAGTACTAGTGTTACTGACGCTACACATTATTACTAGCGGTCTACCACACCCGGTGTAGCTACTTCACTCGCCTACACCGTGCGAATTCTGGGATTCGCTAAGTAATTATTGTTACTAGACTTACTAGTACTAGTGTTACTGACACTACAGATTGTTACTAGCGGGTTAGTTACCTTGGGATCGGGTTAGTTATCTTGGGATTCGCCGATTAATACCTGTTACTATAACTGGCTAGTGTTAGTACACATTGTGATTACTGGTACTGTAACTAAGAGACAGGTGGTATTACTGATATTAGACACTTTGGTTACTAGCCGGCTGGTAGATTTACGTTGCTAGTATGTTACTGACACTAAACTATGCCGTTACCAGCTAACAACGCGCAGTCGTTGGTTCGCTAGCAATCGCTGGATGTAAGTGTTATTGGGGTGAATCAACTTTTTTCTGTCTGTTATTGCCATAGTTACGGTCACCTGAGTCACGCTGGTTTTAAGCAAAATTATGCTACTTAAACTATGCAAACATACATTTTTCTGGTGTTAATAAGCCCTTTCCTTGATGGGCCACCTACAGATATGCACTACTTGCATGTTTGCATAATTTAAGTAGCATAATTTTGCATAAAACCAGCGTAACTCAGACGACTGTGTAACCATGGCAATAACAGAGAGAAAAAAGTTGATTCACCCATTGACACTACACACAAGGTGTGCAGTTAGTGACTAGTAGCTTTCATAGTTCGACAACGTTACTAGTAGTGTCACTAGTGGTGCTACTGAGACTTTGGTTTTAAGCTAAGTGAGGTACTAGCCTACACCGTGTAGTCACCGAACTTTGCTGACTAGTGTCAGTAACAACAGTTACTACCTAGTACTAGTACTGTTACTGATATTACACATTGTGCGGTTGCTAGGAGACAAGTTACTAGTTGAGTTTTGGTTGTGATGAGGGATACTTAACTCGTGTACTATACAAATGGCGGGAAATGTGAATAAATTTAAAGTTATAATGAACAGTGAATAAGTAACTGATAATTTACTAACTCGCTAAATAAATAAAAAATCGACTTCAACCGATTTCTCCATGATCCCATCATCAGTCCCCAACTTGGTGCCAACGGGACCATCTCGGGGTTACACACGTTCAAATAAAAATAAACTAAAAATCTGTTCAAGATTCTCAGATATATCGAATAACATACGTACAAAAAATTGTTGGATTGTGACTTCTTTTTTGAAGTCGGTTAAAAACACAATACGATACGATACAATACGATTTACTTCATAACAGAAATATTAGCTTTGTTTATATTTCTCGCCATTTCTATTGGACCTATTTTTATGTGTTAGGAATTTAATATCACTGTATTGTACAAGCTCACAAAAAAACTGATGTAGGTTACATATTAATATTAAACTAACCTAAAAAACTACAAAAACTAGTTTAGTGTGGCAATTTAAATTTGTCTGTAAAAATGGAATGGAATTTAAAATGTATATTTACAATCTAAACATGGCTTTTTTTTTAATTAATCAGTTTTTTACTGAGTTACTTGCTTAGAAAGTGAAACCCCTTGAATATATCAATTCCATCGTAAAGTCTGTAACTGCGATTCGTTTAAATTAGGCGGTATATTAAAAAAAAAATACTCTACGACTTTACTTTAAAAAATCACGCCGTTTTTAGTGACATTATTAATTTATCAGACTATACTCTGATCAAAAGATTGCCACTAAAAATCAGGGTCAAATACAAAAAATATAGGCGAAAAGGCCTCCCATATATAAAAAAAATGGATTTGCCGTCTATTTCTACTGTAATAAACCTTTAATAATAGTCTGGCTAACTTATTATTGGGTATTTCTTATTTAGTTTGACAGGTGCGTCACGACCATGTTCGAAAGTTAAAGGTTTCCAAGAAGTGCAGCATTTTGATACTTATATAAAAAAATTGAAAATTAAATTTCGATTATGTTAACTAACTATACAAGGCCGTGGCAACTCACAGATTTTAATGAGAAATACCCAATATGTAAAAAAAAGGCGGGAATAAAAAAAATAACAGTTAAGCGTTTTGTTTATTAGAAAATACAAGTTTCCCGCCTTTCTTTTTGTGGCAATTAAATTACGGTAGTATCAGTAATAGAAAAAACTATACTCTTGCCTTTATTATTAACTTGAGAAATATTCAATCGGTTTCTTTCTATTCTACTGTTACTGCCGAATTTATCAGAATAATCTGTAAATTACTTAAATTATATTTGGGTGAATATCTAAGCGTTCGCCTAATTTTGGTGGCATCATTTTTGCCGAAGTTTCTAAACGTCTCAAAGTCTCAATGTTACACTTCGTTATTTGTAGAAGGTACCCAATAAGGTACCGTGCCTCCTTCAAATGACAAAGTAGCACATTGTAACGAATAGAAACTTCGGCAAAAATTATGCCACCTAAATTAGGCGGTTGAAACACTCAGATATTCACCCTTTTTACTCATTGATTTGTAATTAATGTCTTGTAATATCATGATGAGTTGATGAATTGTTTTTATGTATATAGTTTACATAGGATTTATTATAATGTTTTTATTATTAACTATTGTATTAATACTTGTATTTTGGCAGTTGCCTATGTGTTCACCATGGGAAATAAACTGTTTTTATAGTTCTGTCTGTTCAGAAAGCTTACCGCAAATCGAGTTCGACGTTTTGCGTCCCTGTCACACTTACAGACAAATTAACAAGTACGTACGAGAGAGACGCCACATTTTGTAGTATACAGGGTGGCCCATTCAAATCGGTCAGTATGGGAAAGACTGAAACTATAAGACATACGAAGATTTGTTCTTAGGAACCATGTCACCGAATTTGATAAAAAGAAAAACTGCATTCATACATTTGAAAAATAAACTGTACCCAGCCAGGGAATCGAACCCGGTTGTTTTGAAAAAATAAACATGCACTAGGTATGTCTATTCAGATATCGTTTGTGTAGGTCTTAAGCAGTAAATGTCTCTAAGAAACGTGGTGTCTAAAATGAATGGAATTCATTGTTTTCACGTACTTAAATTTATTTTACTAGGTGTTTATTGTGTAAATCTTAAGAAGATTTTTTTTTCTCTCATATCTCATATAGTTTATTTTTTCAAAACAACCGGGTTCGATTCCCTGGCTGGGTACAGTTTATTTTTCAAATGTATGAATGCAGTTTTCCTTATTATCAAAATCAATGACATGGTTCCTAAGAACAAATCTTCGTATGTCTTATAGTTTCAGACTTTCCCATACTGACCGATTTGAATGGGCCACCCGGTATAGTCCCAGATAGATATTTAAAGATGTTGTTTTACTTAAGCAACATTCAAGATA
Organism: Thaumatotibia leucotreta; assembly: GCA_025490895.1. Lineage (NCBI taxonomy): Eukaryota > Metazoa > Arthropoda > Insecta > Lepidoptera > Tortricidae > Thaumatotibia > Thaumatotibia leucotreta. The sequence continues at coordinate 10,448 of JALPQI010017071.1, forward strand.
AAGGGTGATTAACTCGTTCAATAGGTTCGGCAACCCACGCACAAATAAAACATGGAAGCCGCACGCCATACTAAATTGCCTTTCAAAAATGGTCCTGAATTTTAGTTGACAAGTGTCACCCCCTCTTCAATGCATCACGGTAATGAATTTCAATATAAACCTATAAACACTTAAATCGCTATTTAAAAATTGTTGTGATCGGCTATTTTTTATAAACATTTGTCAGATGCTGCGCCGAAATATGCGCGGTGTTAAGAAAAGCGCTATGTCCTGCCCACAGAACAAAGAATAACGTAGAAGCGGCTTATACCCCGATTCTCGAGAGAACCGATGTCGCCACACTCACACTGGCGCAAACATGCACACAGAAGTATCTGAAAGCTTATTGGTTATAAAATCTTATACAAAAATAAACTTTATTTCGAATGCGACAAAAGCAAAATTATACTACTCGTTTTATTACTTACGACGTTTCGCTTGCTACTACTAACTGGCAAAGAGAGTGTTGCCATCTAGCGTCGAGTAGCATAAGTCTGTTTATAACTAAAACTCAATAGTTCAGCAACTCCCCAATAGATGGCGAATCCTTGTTCTCTCTCCCACATACGTGGCATTTCCCAAGGGTAAAAGAGATAGGCTGCTTTTTGCACGTTATGGCTAACAAGCGTCATAGTGCTGTGCAAGAGTCGGTATTATATCGATAAAATATATATAATTATATATATATGAAGTAACAGCATTGGGCGTCTAGGGAGGTAATTACGGTATTTCTAACTAGAGTGTTAGATTTTAATGACTTGAGTTAGTATTCCGCTTACCGACCGTGATGCATACAATGTTTTTCATCACACTTCTAAGCAAAAAAAATTGTTTTAAGACAAAATATTGTTAAATGACGTATCAACTTTTCTATAACTCCCTAGGGAATACTCCCGCGATGCATGCAAGCAATGGGGCGCTTACAAAGCAAGTGTGATGAAAAAGTACATTTCTTCGATTTGCTTTGGTTTTTCATCATCTATATATAACAATATATAGATCAATATATAACAAATAATTAATTAATAACCTTTTGAATAATTAAAAACAGACAGATGGACAGTCGGGCAGACAATGATAACGATAATTTGAGAACGGCACCTTAAAATTCACACCCATAATATTATAATATTAGGATATGCTCATGCTCACAGTAAGTAAGGCTGAGATGATGATGATGACGATGACATTCGGGCGGAAATGGTGAAACTATGTTTTGGCAACGAAACCCTAATATCTACAATATTATAATATTATGATAAGCAGACCTACACTCAGCAGCTAGCAGCAAAAGGCTGAGATGATGATGATGATGATGACGATGACAGTCGGGCAGACATGGCGAAACTATAATTTGACAATAGAATCTTAACATTCACAATATTATAATATGAGGATGTGGGGATCTATACTAAGCAGTAGGTAAGGTCTTAGGGTGAGGATGATAATGACGACAATGACAGTCGGGTGGACATAGCGAAACTATGATTTGGCAACGAAACCCTAATATCCACAATATTATAATATGATGATACGTAGGCCTACGCTCAGCAGCTGGCAGCAAAAGGTTGATATGATGATGATGATGACGATGACAGTCGGAAACCCGATTAAATAAATAAAGATTATGGAGAACATGTTTAAATTTTTTCACTTAATCGGCTCAAGACAACTAATGTAGGTATATCGACGAAATAAAATATCGATATCGATACCTTTTTGGACCCTTTCCTCGCATTGGCCGCTACTCAGCCTATCGTTCCGAAATTCTAGAAATTTCCATAGTTTCATGCCAAATAAAAAACGACCTTATCATTGGCATATAAAGTTGTTTCTTATTTAGTGTAGTACAAACGTCTTGCGGAAGACGAAATATTTTAGAAAATATTAAAATATTAACAAATTAAGAACTTCCGGTGGTATGAAATACCTTCATTGGTGAGGTTTGACTTCTGGCTATTACTTTTACATCCCAAAACGGCACAAAAAGGCATATTTGCACATTCTTTTTCGGGTTTATTCGAAAACGATCTCACGTGAGCGCGCTTAGAGAACTGACGGCCTACTGTGGTTAACTTTTGTGCAGGTAAGCCTTGCGCTGCTTACTATTGCCACACGCGCTGCGCTTACATTACGCTTCTACTGTTTTTTCTGTTTTGTGGTCCTGCCCATCTTGCCACAATAGGTATGATGACTGGCAAGTCAAATCAACATCTTTTTTCGAACTGTCAAAACGGTCACCACTATTGAATTTTATGTGAAATACTCAAAAGTGACGTCACATTTGAGTACCTACTGCCAAATGACCTACTCTTTTAAGTTCTTTTCAATTTATTAAATAGAAGTTCTGTACAAAAATTACTGCAATCTACATCTTAGTAATAATTTCTTCATGTATTAGGTATGTCGTGCATAATGTTAAATACTTTATTTTAACTACAGTCATCATCCCTATTGAACAATTGTTTTTGGGGACATTATGGAGCTGGCGTTAGACGTCCATGTTATATGGTCGCAAGTCGCAGCTATCAACCATAATAAAAATGTAACTCTAATGGTAATATGTAGTAATTGTCAGCAGTTAAGATTGACTGAGTAGGTATATTTACAGATTTACAAATTACGTGGAATTCATGCAAATAAATCTGGCAAATGTAAAAAGCTGTTCAAATTATTTTAAACTTGTGAGTCACTTTAATATGTATTTGATATTGCAAATACCAAATACAATTTTACAGCCATAGATGACAGATTTACGTTTTAGAAAGTCAGGCTGTCTCACTTTTTCATTCACTACTATTAAAAAGTACGAGTACGGTTGACATTTCCTTTTAAGTTCTTTTACATACAGTTACTTTTACGAAAATTATGAATAAGTAAGTAAGTAAGTAAGTAAGTAAGTAAATATTCTTTATTGTGCACCACATACTTAATTAAAATACAAATACAGAAAAACATGTATCGATAGGCAACAACAGGCGGTCTTATCGCTTACAAGCAATCTCTTCCAGACAACCTTAGGGTAGCAGGAAATGAAAACATTAGCAAATAATTATAATCTTCTTAGTTATAATTTTTAATAAGGGGTAAGTGTTTTATATAAAATTCCACGTGACAGAATTTTTGCCGCATTGTTTCTATCTGGGACTATATATTTTGTATGGCAGTGGTTACACAGTCAGACAGAAAGACACAGACTTCAAATTCGCTTGGTATCCGTCAACAGACTATATGCGGAACTGACAGTAGCCCTAGCCAAGCCATTCAACAATCGTATACGATAAGCGATAAGTAAGTGTATGAGAATGACAGATTCGAAAAGTCACGTGACTATTTACATATATTATTATGGTCACGTGACTTATCGCTTATCGTATACGATTGCAGATTGGCATCTTAGCTAAGCCAGAAGGCCGAGTGTAGGATAATTAATAACTTTAAAAAAACGTCTCGATCGCGTTTACGTTTTCATCGTCAATCCTCCGTAGCCTAGTCGGTAGTGACCCTACCTACGAAGCTGGAGGTTCCGGGTTCGAATCCCGGCGAGGGCATTATTTGAGTATTTATTTATCACAAATATTTGTTCCTTGGTCATGGCTGTCGATGTATTTAAGTATCTGTATGTATCTATCTATTATATATATCGTCGCCTGATACCCACATCACAAGCCTTAATTGAGTTTACCGTGGGACTAGGTCGTTTTGTGTAAGATGTCCCAAATGACGATGAAAACGTAAACACGAACGAGACGTTATTTATAAGTTATATATTACTTACACTCGGCCTTCTGTTGAATTAACGTCTAAGATGTCCGACTCCGACTGAATTGAAAGTTAGCGCTTGACACAATATTTTGCTGTTTACGTTGAAATCGCTGTATGGGGACCTAGGTCCCATGTCAATATACAAATCCCAACATGTGTTGTTTTATTTCTACTTAAACCCTTTGACCGTAAATCTTTCATCAAGCGCGCCTGCGGAGCCAGCAATACAAATAAAAAAAAAATTAAAAAAAACACTACGCAGATCAAACCTTGCAATAGGGTTTTGGATATATTTTCTGCCACTAGGTGGCGTTACATACGCGTGAGACCCAAACATCTAACAGATTCAAAGGTACTGAACAAAATATCGAAATTTTGTTGTATTTGGAAGTTTATTGATTTTGTAATGGATTAAGAGTTTTAAGAGTAGAAAACTGTCGCCAAACTGAAGATTGAGCTCTTAAACAGGGGCGCAGTCACTGTGGTAGCAAATTTAATTTCGCAGTAAATTTCGAGGATTTTTCTTTGTCACTCAATCGAAGGCGTCATTAGAGTGAAAGAGAAAGTTTTTCGCGGTAGGGCCGCTGGTAGTACTAAAGGAAATCACTAAGCAATGCTCTGATGCGTATAGTATAGTATGCGTGATTTTTAGAAACTAAATAAATACGTATAATCAAATGGAACTGGGCAGCACACGTTGCCAGGCAGAGTGACGGCAGGTGGACTAAAGTCCTAACGGTTTGGTGGCCTATTTCGGATGAAAGAGCCCCTGTAGGCTTATGATGGTACCACGTCTAATCGTTTGTCGGCGTTGCCGTCACGTTCTAACAAGTATGCAAGTGAGAAAGCGACGCGTAGCACGATAAATAGACAAAACGGGACCATCATAAGCCACCTGGGCGTCCTATGGCTCGTTGAGTCGATGACATTCGTAATATTGTGGGATACTTCTGGGTTAGATTGGTTCAGGACCGAGATGAGTGGCGTATTAAAAGAGGCGTATGCTCAGCAGTGGGCAATAAATGGCTGAAATGATGATTATGATGAAATAATTACGTAGAAAAACTCGCCAAATCTAGATACATTGATTGCATTACTAGTTCTACAATAACATAAAATTTAAACAATGCGTCCTAAATAATCGGGCCTACCTTCGTGAAACCACACTAATACATCAGATTACTCATTGCCTTCACCATTCTAATAGGGGTTTTTTTTCTTACCCATTTTAGCCTATTACATAGCTCACGCCTGCGGTATGTGGACTACGGTTCCTCTCTCGCAGACTTCATAGACATAAAATATTGTTTGCAGGATGCTGTCAAAAGGTTAAAGAATCTGAGAAATGAACACCTGTAGGTATATGAGGATTTCATTCCAAACATAAATTGACTCGTAGCAAAGGCTATGACTATTTTATTTTACAAGAACACACTTGTTCTTGTAAAATAAAAGCTTGTAATTGTTCACAACAGTTATGGTAATGTTTTATGTTAATTACTGGGAATAGTCTAATACTTTTCAAGGTTAGTTTATTTTTACTTTAAATACAGGATATAATTATTTACTACAAATGAACAAATAATTATAAAAGAAAATAACAAATTATAACTAAAATTATAAAATGGGAATATTGTATCTACTTAACAGTTGTTACATAAAGAACATGCAAGAAATGCAATACTCTAACAATGCTCTAACATAACAAACTAAAATATTCCATGGGTGGTGTAGACAACACTTAGGGCTGAAACTTTTTTAAACTGGCCGCCTTTCATTTTTAGGGTTCCGTAGCCAAAATGGCAAAAACGGAACCCTTATAGATTCGTCATGTCCGTCTGTCCGTCTGTCCGTCTGTCCGTCTGTCACAGCCGATTTACTCGGAAACTATAAATGCTACAGTAACGAAATTTGGTAAGAATATGTGTTGTATGAACCGCTACAGGATTATGATACTAAATTGTAAAAAACCCATTGGGGTGGGGGCCCTCCATACATGTATCTGAGGGATAGAAAATTTTTTTTAGTTGTATATAAGCGTGTGGGGTATTAATAGAAAGATCTTTGAAAATGATATGAAGGTTTATAAATCTCATTTTTATTTAAGCAAATCGTTTTCAAGATATCAGCTCTCAAAGTCTGAAAAATGTGTCCCCCCCCCTCTATTTTTTAAACTACGCGATATAAAATTCAAAAAAAAATATATGTTATGCACATTAATAAACTATATCAACGATTTTTGGTTTGATTTTTTTAATAATAAATTGATAATGGTACGGAACCCTTCGCGCGCGAGTCCGACTCGCACTTGGCCGGTTTTTTTTTTTAATATTTATGGCCTGGATACGAGTTCTTTAAGCCAACTATCTTTTTTTTATACACACTTTTTTATGATTAATAATAATTGCGTGTGTGTGTGAGAACGACATGCTTCTCATATTATTTGGTCATTTAAGACTGAATTTAGGAGATGATAATCTCGTTTATAAGCAAAAACATATTTAAATAACAATTAAACGCGACGTTTTTGTAATCCTGTCGTGTAAATGAAACCTAACACTAACGTCATTAAAAACTATGACAACACTGATTGCGCCGCCATCTTCCTTTTCCCATCTGTCATTTCCGTGATTCGCGTGATTATTATAGGTTAGTGCGTGTTTTCCACAATAAAAATACATTAAACCATCCGATTTTAGTTCTAAACAGTGTTAAATTGTGTATTTCAGATAATCAAAATGCAGAACGACGCCGGTGAATTCGTTGACCTGTACTGCCCCAGGAAATGGTTAGTGTCATCATGTTAGGTTATTTTATCAAGTTTGCGTGCTCATTTTCCCATATATTTCTATTCCCAGCCCAAGAATACCACAATTTTTTAATATTTAACAGTGTCAATATAGTGTTTTGTGTAAACTTTCAGCTCTGCGAGCAACCGTTTGATCCACGCGAAAGACCACGCGTCGGTTCAGCTTGTGATCGCGGACGTGGATCCCGCGTCCGGGCGCGCCGCTGAGGGCTCCAAGATGTACGTGGTGTGTGGCGCCATCCGCCGTATGGGCGAGAGCGACGACTGCATCGTCCGGCTCACTAAGAAAGACGGTATTCTCACCAAGTAAGTACAATATCATATCAAATAATTTATTCGTCAGCTTCTGTAGCCTAGTTGGTAGAGACCCTGCCTACGAAGCTGGAGGTTCCGGCATTATTATTGTATTTATTTATCACACCAAACCATTTATAGTTTTCTAAAATATTTATACATTACATTACCTCGCGAGGAACCCACATAATTTTAATGCTGAATTCCTGAGTATATTTAGAGTATTTAATGTTATGTGAAATTTCCTGGATTCGGCTTGGTTCCAAAGATAATTAACCTTTTTTCGGAAAAAGTTTTTCGACGTAACTCTTCATAAAACTTCTTTTTGATTACAATGCTGCCACAATGTGTTCTAATATTACCACACCTTTTGCCTGACGATCAAAAAATAAAAATAGACTTGACGAAAAAACCTGTCCCTAAAAAAAACATTTAAAAAATTAGTTTTACCAAATTGTTGTTATGATAAAAAGTATTGGAAATGTTAAAAAGTATTCAAAAAGTCTAAAAAAAATCGAAAAAAAAAATTTTTTTTGTGGAGTTTGACATTTGGTCTCATAATATTTTTTGTTTATTTTGATGTCTAGAATGCATAGTTAAAATTATGTGGTTTCCTTGCGAGGCACTGTGTATACTTCATGGGAATCTTTACTTTTCATTAAGACATCCCTTATTATGAATTCGGTGTAACACATACAACTAGCAGAATCGGACTTGGTCCTATCAAAATTGCAATGCATTCAGATGGTTGGTCACATCATTGTCAAGATTTATTAGTATTTAGCGAAGTACAAATTTTTTGATAGTAGGAACCCAATATGACTTAATGATGGATATACACTCTCAATGGAAAATTATTTCATGGTCCTGATGCCCACCTTTGGAAAACTGACCATGCCATCATCCTCACCATCTCTATTCAGTCCATTCAATCCTTGCTGGATATAGACCTCTCTTATTAACTATGCATATAGACACATTAGGAGGTATACGGCAATGAAACGCCACTCTGGGTAAGTGGATTAGCAGTCGCAGTAATTTGTTTACTCTGATGATGCTGCTGGCTATCATGAATCTTCTATCAATTAATGGTCTGTGACACTTCAAATTGTTGTATTCTGGCCATTTTTCCACAACTCTACATCAAACATGCCTATTTTGCATAGTCCCAATGCTGGCCCAGTACTTGTGAATGGTGTATTACTTATGTATAAATAAGAGGTTGGCCTAGTGTTACCCAGAGCTGTATTATAGGTCCGTGTCCATGTGGTGACGGCAGTAAGAATACACTTGTCTCCACCCCAACTCTTCCCGCGGGTGTCGTAAGAGCTGACTAAGGGATTAAAGTGTCAACTGACCATCCTTTGATATTGATGATGGGCAGCAGCATCATAGTGGACATATTACTGCGATCGCCAATCCGTTTGCCCAGCGTGGCGATTATGGGCATTTACCTTAAATACGTCTATGTATATGCATGGTATAGTTAATAGGAGAGGCCTACGTCCAGCAGTGGACTGAGATAGGCTGATGAAGTGAAGTGAGAGTATTATAGGTATTATTCTAGTATAGATATTCTGCCTGCTGTCATTGAAACCAATTTTTTTTTGTTTCAGGAACTACTGATGCAGTTAGTTGTGTAAGAATAAATTTATAAAAAAATAAAAAAAGTATAAAAGCTAAACTGTTGTTTATCTGTCCTACTTGGGTCTCCATGGGAAGCGAACGCGTCAACCTTTTGGATGCCAATGACTGATATATTGGCACCGCAGGTTCAACGGCAAAGACCGATATATATGTCTTGGGCCACAGAGCAATATAGACAGACTTACATGCATGTACGTAAAATTAAATTTCAGTTTTGTTAATTTTATTTATTTCAAAAAACACAAGAAAAAAGTATGAATACAGTAAAGATAAATTATAAATAAAAATTTTGCCCCAGGTCCTGCTCAGAAGGTTGGCCGCATTGCCGCGCTGGGTGCTTAGACAAGTTGCCAATCGCTAACGCTTAATCGTCAATCGTAAACGAAAGGCAGCTAACTGTCTTTGTCGCACTAATGCGAAAAAGTGACAGAGGGGGAAAACTACGATACGCTACTAAGCGTTAGCGAGTGGCAACTTGGCTAAGCATCCTGGACTGCTATGCTGATTCTGCACGAAATACTGGCCAGCCCTCTGGTCACCCGACGCCTCTATAAGGCGCTTGGAAATGTCCTTAAAGAGACGACGTGCACTTGGCCCCCACGGCCCCAAAGTTTTAACACCAAACGCCGCAAAGATGTAGCTGGGCATTTGCACTTCTAGGGACACCCAATTATCTTAACTCTCACAAAAAAGTTAACTTCGATGTCAGCTTTGTAACGACAATAAAATTTAGCATGAAATATTTACGAAAATCCACTTTGTTCGTGTTTTTATATTGCATATATTACGCGTATTCTTTCTGGATTAAATTATAAAAAAATATTTTTATTAATGCTTAATTGTTGTTACAAAGCTAACACCGAAGTTAACTTTTTTGTGAGAGTTGACCCTTAAATGCATGACCTTGACAAAATTTTATTCAAATTAGAATTCTGACGTGCTGTCAATAGAGTCAAGAATACATGATGCATATGGGTGAATCAACATTTTTCTGTCTGTTATTGCCATGGTTACGGTCGCCTGAGTCACGCTAGTTTTATGCAGAATTATGCTACTTAAACTATGCAAACATGCATTTTTCTGATATTAATAAGCTCTGTCCTTAATGGACCACCTACAAACATGGACTACAAGCATATTTGCATAGTTTAAGTAGCACAATTTTGCATAAAACCAGCGTGACTCAGGCGACCACAGAACTAAGATGACAAAGAATGATTGACAACGATTAAAAGCATAACCAAAAACGAAACGCAAGTGTGTGCGTAAATTTGTCTATGTGTGGTCAGGAATAGGGTTGCCTATTACAACAGAGCAATTATCTATCGATGTTTGACTGTTTTATCGACAACATGGTATTTATTATCTTCGTTTTTTGCTATAAGTTTTATAGTACAATGTGAATTTAGGGTGTCGAATAACAAATTGCAAACGTGTATGAACTTAGCATCTAGCGTATCCCTTAAATTTAACAGAAATAATAAAAATCGTATAGTATCAAAAAAATCTCACAAAACATAGTAAGGTCCTTCAAGTTTGTTAAATACACATTCGTATTTAAAATCTGGGAATATGACGACATTGTAATGTAATAGACTGATTAGGTATGTTCATCGAACGAATATCGATATTGGTAGTTCAACGTTTAGTCAAGCTCTAGCGTAGCGTGACCATTTATATTTTTACACAAAATATCCTTAAATATTAACTGTTGTGATAAATTATTAGCGCACAGTGATAGAACAACTAACAATTAATCCTAGAAAGTGATAACTTACAAGATTTATGTTACAAAATCGACAAAATATCGTTTGAAAACAATCAACCGGCAAATCAGATTTACCTATGAGACAAGTGTTTGCCGTCATTTCTTCGGTGGGTAACAGGGCAATCCTTTACACTACACGATACCACATCGGTTTAATTATTTGTCTAAATTGACTTCTTACTAGAATTAAATATAAAATCACTTTTAAATAACAGTCTCCGTCGAGCAGGCTGATACGGCTGATATGTCACTTCGAAAGTGGGTACGCTTTTGGGATTGTTTTCTATCTCTTTTGCACTCGTGTTAAAGCCATATGACTGGTGGCTTCCCTTTCACACGCTTCCTTTCTCTATTAAGCGCTAGCGCGGATTCTAACTTTATGCAGGCGACCGTAACCATGGCAATAACAGACAGAAAAAAGTTGATTTACCCATATATACATCACTATGCATTTAAGGGTTAAGCTAATTGGGTGTCCCTAGAAGTGAAAATGCCCAGCTGCTACCGAGGGCAGCATATTTACGACGCTTGCGGTCTTCAGCTTCTTTGATAATTTGTAGACTTTAACGAGGTAATTCTCTTATCGACGGCTGCTTTTGTTTTAGACGTGGCGTCAAAAAGGGTAACGCATTCAGCCTACGTAGCCTAGTTGGTACTGATCCTGCCTACGAATCTGGAGGTCCCGGGTTCGATTCCCGGCGAGGGCATTATTTGTGTATTTATTTATCACAAATATTTGTTCCTTGGTCATGGCGGTCTATGTATTTAGTATCTATCTATTATATATAAGGTCCTAATTTATTAGATGCAGATATTTTTACAGCTGATAGTACTCGGTCTCTGGAGTATATTAAACCGTGAAACATTATAGCTTTTATGATGTTTTTTTGGAGAAAACGGAAAAACAAATTTGCTACGTAAAGACACCCTGTTTATGTGATTATTAAATGAAAACTCTTTGAACAGATTCTCGTACCTCTTTTACGTACCACTTAACTTGAACTGGCCACTTCACGTCGATCAATTAAATACTTGATTGTCAATGTCATGTTATTTTCCCTTGGATTGTGTCGTTTGATGACATGACAGACAGTGTTATTGTGACATGTGATAATACACATGATGATTTTTTTTAGACGAAATTATAATTAATTTTTTTGTTAGGAAAATGAAATCAAAAAAGTTACATGAAAAGATTTCTTAATTTTAATTTAAAGTTAATTATTTTAATGTAAAGTATCATGTGTTAAAATATCTGCAACTAATAAATTAGGACCTTATATATCGTCGCCTAGTTAGTACCCACATCACAAGTCTTAATTGAGCTTACCGTGGGACTACGTTGATTTGTATAAGATGTCCCAAGATATTTATTTATTTTATTTATTCATTGCCACCTCTCCATACTTTCGTCAGGTGCCGAGCAACTTTATCACATTTTATTTACAATCTTAAAGGTAGAGTTAACGCAACAGGCGGTATTATCGCCCAAGAGCGATCTATCTCCAACCTTTGGGCAATAAAAGTATTAAGTAATGAAAGTAGCCGTAAAAACAGTAAGTAGGTGATAGAAGACATGAAATAAAGTAACCCCCTTGTAACGCACCGTAACGTTCTTCTGTATCCCCTCTCTAAGCGTTACGTAACACTCAAATGATCATTTTTACCCTAAAGTTGCAAAAAGTTGTTACAGTTTTAATATAGTATAGTTTTAATTGCCTTTGCGGTAATCGGATTCCTCGTGAAACGTAACTGAAAAAGGTTGCCAATTTGGGAGTTTTGATTCCCTAGTTTAAAAAACAATGTTACGTAAAGTGTTGTAAGGAATACCCCCTCCCGCCCCTGTAACGTATCGTAACGTTTTACGAGACACCCCCTCCCCCCAAAATTGCGTAACGTAATACGTAAACGCCCCCTAATATTATGAGAGTACCTAAGACTCACCATTTTCGATAGCATAACGTCATAGTTATAAGGGTCATTTCTAAACTGTCAAAAGTTCATTCTTAGAATTCGCAGTCTATAGAAGTCCTTTAGTCCCATCTCGTAGCCAGATTTGGTAGCTAGGTACGAAATGAGAATCGTGTCTTCCCATTTCGTAGCTAGCTACCAAATGGGAACAATTTTCCCATCTCATAGCCAGATTTACCAGCTGGCTACGAAATGAGAACCATGTCTTCCCATCTTGTAGCTAGCTACTAAATGGGAACAATTTTGCCATTGCACACAAAATTGATTTTAGGTAAAACACATATTTTAGGCTATATTTTTATAGTAATTAAAAAATAGCGACAGAGATATAATAATTCATTAGATTGATATTGCCTTTAGTCTCATCTCGTAGTGTTTGTATGTTTTTTACCGACATGGAAGAATGGTCTTACGGCCCTTTGAGCCAGCTTCGAATCGGGTTTATTTTTCCCACCTGGAAGCCAGCTTCGAATCGGAATTATTTTTCCCATTTGGAAGCCAGCTTCAGAACCTAGCTACGAGATGGGACTTTCAATTTCCCGTATAGTAGCCAGCTTCGAATCGGGATTATTTTTCCCATTACGTAGCTAGCTACCAAATCTGGCTACGAGATGGGACTAAAGGATAGAAGTAAGAATTTGCGAACGAGTGTGAAAGTAAAGCCCAAGCCGAAGGCGCGGGCTTTACTTCACACGAGTTCATAATTCTTGTACCGCCCGTGGCACACACAATGTTTTTCATCACACCTGTGATGCAAAAAAGTAAATAAAACAATAAATTTTCACAAAACTACTCTAAAATTGCCTAAATCAGGGATGACTTAATTTCATCATCTTCATAAAAGAAATCTCGGCGCGGCGCGGCGCGCGCCGTGCCGCGCTAGTGCGACGTAATAGTGTATGAAAATCCTTGACTTGACAGCCTACTAGGATGTAATGTCGCACATAGACATATATAATTGATAGACCGAGTCTATTTTATCTGTGGGTGACGCCGGCAATGCCTGTCAACGATCTTTGTTTGTGTATACTAGTGCACCTAAGCCGCAAATAGTAAAAGTGATTAAAATAAAGCTTTTCATGTATATTTCTGTTCGATAAGTGCACGGAATGTGATAAAAGTGATGACTTGTGTGGTTCCAGGGTGTAAAAACCGCCAGGGTTACCTGAATGAACAAAATAAAGACATTACGTTTCACCGGCAATTTAGTTTTGACTTGAATTTTAAGATTTCGAACCTTATTAAGGTAAAAGTAACTGAAAATCTTATTCAATATTTGTTGTCGGATACATATGTGTAGTTTTGTGATTAAAACATTTGTATTTACATTCGTAATGTAATTATAAATAGTGGGATTCAAACATTTGTATCGCATAGTGTGGTACTTAAGAGACCGATCGTGATATCGATAAATGTATTGATAGTCAACTCAAAAATGAATCGATGTTTTTAATGTCCAACAGGTTTCCACTGGACACTGAACAAAGGCTATTATGGGTCAAAAATATCAAAAAGGCAGACGACTGGTACCCTAAAGAGTATTCAAAAATATGCTCCGCACAATTTTAAGCTGTTGTTTCAGGCAAGGGTACGCGAATAAGTGATTACATTCTGACGTACTACCCACCATATTTGGTAATCATCCAATGTCATGTCAACCAGCAAGTAAATTAAATTTAGTTTAATAATGACGCTCATGTGATACTTGTGTAGACTGATTAATTTAATTATAAAGAAGCCATCATACCAAAATTGTTAGGTATGCTTTAAGGAATGATAAGTCCATAAAACATGTTATAATGAGAGTTTTCTGAAATCACCAGGGCAGGAGCAGGTCCAGAAACTTGTCTAAATTCTATGTTTATAGTTTCTGGTTTAAATATTTTGTATGAGTTAAAAAAAATACATTAAAAAATTTAAACTTTATTAAAAAAAAAAAAAACATTTACTTAGTCTTTCTTTGGGGCTAGATAATTGTGTTTCTTAGCGGGACCTTACGGCTAAGTGGCGCCAACTAGTGGCATACGTTTTAGGAAACCCTCATTATGACATTTTAATTAAAGAAAATATTTCGTTAACTTTGTGATTTTATTTTTATCCTAAAATGTAGATTTTGAAATCACGATCGAAGAAGATCGTGATTTTGAGTAGGAAATAAGGTTTATTCCTACTGTATTCGCTACCTAATTTGGTTAAAATATTATTATTGACGATAAAAGTATACGATTGAAGACTGGACATCACTAATAGTAATGACATTTTATCTAGTCAGGTTGGTAGCATTGTTCAAGAAAATGGAGTCGTTGATGGAGTTCACGACCAAGTAGAGCTACTTTATTTGTCTCTTTTTCCTTATGGAATACGTCTTGAGATGGGGTGAAGGATGACAATAGTTTGTTCATGTATGTCTTAATACACGGAATCTTCCCTATATTTTATCTGTGATGTCGCACCTACGGCGCGCATCGCCGCAGCGCATTGGCGCACTTATTACCGAACAGGGTCGCGTTTTATAAAGTTACAATTTACAATTTCGCTGTTTGCCTCTCTTTCTAGCCAATATGTGCGTGCGTTAGAGAGGCAAACAGCGAAATTGTAAATTGTAACTTTATAAAACGCGACACAGGTGTGAAGAAAATAAATAAAGGAGTTAGTTGACAGAAATAAAAATTCGGATAACTTTATAGGTTCGCTTTATTGTGTCATTGTGGTTGCGGAGGGCCGGCGGCAGGGGCGGCGCGGCCGGCGGCGCCTGCGGGGGAAAAACATAGTCAGCAAGATGTCTGGCAACTCTGAAAAGTCCCTGCCCAATATTACGGTATACCGAGGGGCCGCACATAGTGTGCCACTAAGAGGGATAGACATAGTCACTTACTACTAAGAAGAAAGTGCCACACAGGCACTTAGTGACGTATTCAACGCATTTGTCTGGCACTTACATTTAGCATCTAATGCACACACACACAAAAAATAGTGGCACAGTGATAAGGACGGACGATTATCGTTCCTTTTCACTTCCACTAGTAAAAAGTTTCATAAGACCATCCCTTTCGTTCTTGCTATTATTATAACGTTGTCAAATCCATATTAATCCTACATTCATGCGGTATACTCTTCGCTCGACTCAGTCGTTTTTGTCAAGTTCTTGAGTTCGTCCCTTTCTGCTTTCGTCACCCGTTCTTGATTTGCAATTTTCGTGTGAAGCCTATTTCATATTTGGTAAACTTTGTGCTTTTGCCATTTTCTTATTTTGGCTCATTCATTATTTGTCACCATCTTTGAGCATTTTCGGTGACAGTCAATCTCTTTTTTAGTATAATTCTTTATTTGGTATGTTTTTCTAGACAAAAATGTATACAGTGTGTGGTCTTTAACACGGGAGAAAAATGAAATGAGTGACTCCTTAGACTATCAGCAATAATCCTGTAAAGGTCCCGATGTTTCAAAGTGGTTAAGTTCGGAGATATTGTCATTCAAAGCTATGGACCTTTAGTACTGGATCTTGGCATCACGATGTCGTAGCTTGTCAGTCGCAAGACATCTTGATAGTATACCATGTAGGAAGTCATAACAATAATTTTGTTTGCATTTTTACACTAATTTGATACGGTTTTAAAAAAAAATTGTACATTTTTCAATGATTCAAAAATGATAAGTTATTGATAACTTTTAATTCAAGTAAATGAACCCATAATAATGAAAAATACATGAACAAAAAATTACAAAAAAAAATTTTTTTTTTTTAATTACAATATGTGGAAATGATTGTTGATCAGCTTATTAATGCACCGTTTAAATTTTCACCCCGGTTGTAGGCCACACACTGTAGAATAAAATCAAAGACGATAGGTCGAATAGCAAATGAGACCAAAAAAGAATAGACTAACATTGAACATGCCCAAAGAAGATGGTGACGAATAACGAATGAGCGAAAATAAGAAAATGGCTAAAGCACAAAGTTTACTAAATATGTAATAGGCTTCACACGAAAATGGAAAATCAAGAACGGGTGACGAAAGCAGAAAGGGACGAATTTAAGAACTTGACAAAAAACGACTGAGTCGAGCCAAGAGTATACCAATATTACAAGTTTATACATGGTGTAAGTCTAATACGGGCGAAGCTTGTTCGGCACAGGTGACACAGCATGTGTGACCAAAAAAATCTGATTCCTATGCCAGTGAGACACATAATATGTGATCAGAGTAACATTGTTCTTATACCATTAGCATAAATCAAGTTCTTCCTCCTATGCCAGTGCCATAGAAATACGAACGTTTCTGACACAAGTGCTGTGTCGCTGGCATAGGAGTACAATCTGTTCGGTCACACATGCGTGTCAATGGCATAGGAGTTCTATCAGATAATTTCGATCGGCATAGTGTTAAGTAGCACTTAGTGAAACAGTACTGGAGGCGAACGTGTTAATGGGTATTGGCAACATATTTGCCGTCATATAAAAAACAAAACCAAATCAATTTCGAGACAAATAAGGTTCGTAATTGAATGCTTTAACACGTTCGCCCCCAGTACTGTTTCACTAAGTGCTTATACTATGCCGACCGAAATTATCTGATAGAAATCACGTGACACGCATGTGTGACCGAAAAGATTGTACTCCTATGCCGATGACACAGCACTGTGTCAAAAACGTTCGTATTTCGATGCCACTGGCATAGGAGTGAGAACTTGATTAATGCTAGTGGCATAAGAATAAGATTACTTTGATCACGTATGTGTGTCACTGGCATAGGAGTACAGTTTTTTCGGTCACATATGTGTGTCACCGGCGTCGAACGTGTTAACAGAGCTGTCAAATGGCCAAAGGATTAACGGGTGTTAGTTTAGGACATAATAAGTACATTTTGATAACTTTTACTTAAAATTAGAGCAACAAAATTATACATAGGTACAAAATAATTCGATGCGCAATGTAGAGCAACATACGCAAGTTAAACGCTCGTTGACAGCTAATTTCAAAAGCAGATGACATAACTAACATATCAATAATAACAAATGTTCGTACCTACATTGCTGCGCCGAAAACCTTAAAACAATCCTGTGGGGTCGTAATTAAGTGTAACTTAAAAAAACCTCGTAATCCATGATTACACTGATTGATTCCATGCCTGTGAAAATCGAGATTCATAAATTTCGAAGATTTTTCTCTGTCACTCAAACGAAGGCGTTATTAGAGTGAGAAAGACAAATCCTCGAAATTTACGAATTTCGTTTTTCGCGGTAGGGCCGCTCTAGTTTAATTGATCGCCGGTATTAGATTTACACTCTGTATGTTGCACTTATGTCAACTTGAAGTTTGAACATTGTCTTAGTTCAGATTTAATTTTAATTACCCCGAAAATGTATCATATAACCTTAATATTGGGGTAGAGAAGTGTGATCAAGCTTGTGGATGAATATCTAGAACTTGGAAATCTTGGAATGGCATTTGTAAAGACCGCTCCCCACTCGTGAGCGAAACGCGGCGCGAGGTAAACGCGAGCGTGGAGTGAATTTTAGCTCGCTCGCGGAAGCGACACTTGCTCGTGAGCGACCTGCTTAGGTCGTTCCTATTGCCCCGGTTGGTCAATTAAGGTTGGACCACAGAATTCGATTTGGATAGAAGAAACGAGTTCATTCATTTGTATGGCGGCCGAGCGTGTCAGATTTTGTACTGAAGTTGTTACTTGCCTATGATTTTAAATATGTCTCAGGCCCTTGAGTATTCATATTTTTTTGTGTTGTTGCAATTAATATTACTTAAGGAGGCACTATTAATGTTTTTGTTCACTTCAACTTACAAAATTTGACGCCCCAAAGCTGCAAGCTGCGATTAAAGACGGACAACTCAGTAGATTTTACTGAGTTCATTTGACACGCTAAGTAGATACGTTTGCTTGATCTATGGTATATATGACATCTGTGGGTTGGACTCACCGACGGTGCCCTGGCGACAGGCAGGTGCCTCTCCGGGCGCCGGACGGCACACCAGCTGCTTCTTGGCGCACGCCGCCGCCAGTAGCGCGTGCCACAGCAGGAGCGCCAAGCGCGCCAGAAGCCACGCGAGCTGTGAAACAAATGTATCCAACATTTGGTATTATCAAACCGGAATCAGAAAGGGATTTGAAAGTACCGTTGACACAACAAATGACAGAACATTTACCAAGAAAACATTTGTTTATAGATGTAGCGAGTGATTAATTAATCTATTGTCTGTAAGTCTCTGCACTTAAACTATGCATATATGAATATAGCTATGAATATACCCTAGATTTACTCATATACTGTTGTGTCAACAGTACTTTCGAATCCCATTCTAATTGCGGTTTGATAATACTGGTCCTGTAGCGATCGAGTACCTAAGTGATGAGCTAACGTATGCGGAGTGAAATTTGCACAAATTTTGAACAAGTAAAAACAAAATAAAAAAATTAAATTTAACTTGTGTCTCAATGCTAAATTAATTTGTATATAATTGTTAATTAAATTGGATAGTTTTGTCGGGTTTGGCATCTTTCTTTAGAAATTATGGCCAATTGAGTAGAACAATGTCGCACAACTGCATGTATTTTCCACAAGACACATTTGCTAAGGCCAAAATCGACGATGATTCTGATTTTTTAGAAGAAGGCAAGATTTGAAACACTGTTTTATAAAAATCTCGCATTCTTTTCGTTTCCAATAAATGATATTAGAAACCCTAGTGTAATGTAACAATTTGGCTACAGCCACTTTTCAGAAAGAGCTCGAATAAAGGAAATTACGTTAACCCGAATCACAAAATCGAACAGGGAGCTCAGAAATACTTCTAAATATGACAACAAAATTGATGAAAAACATCCTCAAACCATGGGCATTACGAGACATAAACAAAGAGCAAGCCTATCAACACGGAAAATAAAAATAAACAACTTTGAAAATATGACTTCGCCATTTGATCAAAAAGTGTAAAAAACACTGCTTTTTCAGTAACGGATGTCACGGTGAACGACTTATAGCTAATTTCAATTAAATATTTTTAGCATAATAAGTAAGTATCAATAGACCAATGAACAAGAATATGAAATATAATGAGCAAAGGATTTTTATTTAAAAAGTTTTCCTACAGAAGATAAAATTAGAGGCAAGAAAAATGCTAACATTTGTTTTTTCGACATCAATGGATAAAGTATCATAAAACTAAAGTTATACACTTTGGATTCAAGTAGTTTTTATCTTGCATGAATACTTGTTAAAATCGATATTAAAAAACGTACATGTTCAAGAAAATAATAATGATATCATTTATTTAATATAATATTAAACTTTGTGCAGATTGCATTCTGCATACGTTATAAAGTTTGCGCTCTCGTATAAATAAAAGAAACTTGAGGATATTTAGTGAGTAAGTAAGTTATTCTTTATTGCATCATTAAGAAAATAACAAAAATAAAAAAGCTAAACAAAATTTAAGACAGGTGGTCTCATCGCTAAAAAGCGATCTCTTCCGGACATCCTTTTCAATGGTAGGACATTAACGGGCAGGGCAGTGCCAAAAGTTAAAAGTAAGAAAGAAAATTGAACACACATGAAATATAGCTACAAGATAAAATAAATACAACAAATAACTAGTTTGTCCCAAAATTAACATACATTTTTCGAGCTTTCCATTCGGTTACCGCCATACAAAATGTATGAAAAAATTGTAACGGAATGGAAAAAGAACCTTAGGACAAACATTTTCTCCTTGTCCATCAGGGCCGCGTTTTATAAAGTTACATTTTACAATTTCGCTGTTTGCCTCTCTAACGCACACACAGATTGGCTAGAAAGAGAGGCAAACAGCATAATTGTAAAATGTAACTTTATAAAATGCAATCCAGTATTGAAAGAGCTCGCGATTCTGAGTGGTTCATATTAAAAGTATCAAATCCAAAAAAAGTGGGGGATAACTTTGAAAAAAGTGCGTCCCCTGGTGCGGCGGGCGAAAACGACTACTACCGTGCATTCCCGAATACACCATTTGGACGCCGTGGGCGGCGGGTCGAAACGACCTTAGGAAGAAAAAGAACTCACCATCAGATCGGAAGGGGCTTCACCAGTACTTAGGCTTGCAGCCGCCGGGGCAGCGGGGCGGGGCGCACGCCCTCTTGCGGCAGCATCGACTGCACCCGTTCGCGTGACTGACGATCTGGTGACAACTTGAGTGTGAGCAACAATTCCTATCGTTTCTTAGTCATTAGTCTTTTGAACGCCAAACACTCGTGAGGCCGAGGTAGTTTCGACCCGCCGCGCGCGGCTGTCAGCGGCCCGTCGCCCGCGGCGTCCGAATAGCGTGTTCGGGAATTCTCGGGAGTGGTCGTTTACGTCCGTCGCGTGCGGCGTTCCCTGGTGCGGCGGGCGAAAACGACGAGTCGCTGTCGGCGGGTCGAAACGACCGCGGCCTGAGTTTTATGCCCGCCTTCCACTGCATGTGGAGCGGACTCATTAATAATGGCTCCGTTTCAAATTCATTGCTGGTGAAGTGTTAGTATAGGTACAGGTCAGGTCTTACACTGAAGGTGTCTCGGCTGTTGTCGTGCCTATCACGCCAGCTATACCTAATTAAGTCACGGTGAGCACTGTTAAAGCAATTGTCCTGCTGATAGATAAGGTTTATATTCATTAATCAAGATACTGGCGCGTAGGTCACATTTTGACGTGCTAACTAGGAAGCGTTCAAAAGGTTAATTATTTAAACGTTGGTGACGGTGGATGTGTTAAGGAACGACCACACCGCAGCTTAAACACGCGTAGCGTCACGCTACGGAATAGCTGTGACGCGTTGCATGTTTTTACCGCATGCTTCCCACATCGCCGCTTAAAAAACTGACGATAAGGAATCGCAATGCCGCGTTTTTTAAGCTGCCTTGTGGTCGGACCTTTAATATTGCGCGTCATATAGGCAGTGGCGGATTAGCCTAATAGCAGAAGGCCTGGCGCACCCACCACTGCCAAAGCGCTTTTTATATAAAAACAGATCATGGGCTGCGCTGGCTAATCCGCCACTGCTTATAGGTTTCGCAAAGTTGAGGCTATTTTAATAATGATACATACACAATACATTCTTTATGACAGTTGAGTTATGCAAAAATCTTGAAAACCTGTTCTTACAAAAGTTTTGGTATCATTGCACTCAGAAGATTGCATCTGGTGCGAATGTGTTTTTCCAACTTTAATGCTCCTCACTTATGCGCGAATTGCGGCGCATAGCCGCCCACGCGAGTGTGGATAGCAATCTGTGCATGAGTGAGAAGGAGTCTTAAAAAGAAAAATGTCTTCATACGGTTTTTCTCGAAAAGCAAAATATCAGCATCATCACTGATGAAGTATTGATTCACATCAAAAAATATCCCTCTATTCAATTCATCTCTATAGATTCCCCTACGTCACATTTTAGTACGAATACCGCAGCCGAAACGTTGTGCTAGGTCAATTTACGATTAGAATAAAAGTGATTCTGAATAGTAGTAATTCAGCTTCAGAAACTCAACGTCTAAGAATCCAGTTTTCAAGTTTTTAAACTCTTCTGTCCACGCGAACTACGAAACTCGTAGCTAGCTGTCTCTGACACACCCACGAAGGCGGTATTTAAGTGACAGTGACAAATGGGCGACTGTCGAAGTTCGCGGTAGATCAGCTAACGCGAACACCGAAGTTCGGGAATTTGTCTCTGTCACAAACTTATTAGTAACAAAGAAAAATCCCCATAATTTGCGAACTTCGGTGTTTGTGGTAGCAGCGCAGGTTTGGGCCTCAACTGAAGATGCGATACCTATCACCAGCCGCGGCAGCATTTACAGCAACAGGAGGAACAACCGTTTGTGCAGTCCACAATCTGTAAACAACCAGTGGGTACATAATAAGCACAATAATATTGGATAGAATACAAATTATCTACCGCTTCACACTGGCGAAAAACCCCGATTTCATGGCATTAATTAAAAAAATCGAAGTGTGCCTTTAATGGTTTCGCTTATGTCGCTCGCATAAACAATAAAACTGAGTATCTATTCGAGACATAACTCGACCAATCAGCGTGCATATATGCATGAAACGATCAATCAAAGTTTGACTTGTTATACGGTGCTATTCGCAATCAATTTTTTGTACATTTTCAATGTTGATTATTGTTGTTAGCGGTCATTCTCCAGGCGTGCATTTTTACATGTCTTCGCTCCTTAAAAATATTAAACTGTAAGTTTTTATCACATATTATATTTTTTGAGCATAGACGGTATTCGTTTTCAGCTGTACATGAATTTTCATG
>JALPQI010017072.1:0-19974 GCA_025490895.1 Thaumatotibia leucotreta
TATTTTCGTATTTATTATGAATATGAAGGGTCCACGGAAAAAACATGACCAGTGCTTAAAAAAATCAGTAACAGCCATGTAAGGTAGTTTTTCGTTCTGTAATTTGAATTGACTAGACATGATCTTTTCGTGGACCCTTCATATACTCTTGTTCTTAAAGTCTCTGTCTTCTAATAAAAAATATATTCAAACTTGGTAAAACACTGGAAACATCATTAATAATTCGCCAACCGCAAAAGCTTTTATTCAAACCCTGCCGCGTACAAAACATTCCGATTCAAAATTAGTTAAAATGTCTACCTACCGAATTAAGCAACTTACCATTAGCAATTTTCAATCCAAATTAATACGAAGGGAAGCAATAATGTGAAATACAAGTAACAGTTAGTAATAATTAAACACAACGAGTTATATGGTAATATTATACATCAGTTAAAATTATTTACTAGGCTAAAACCGTGCGTTACTACATAAAGCTTCTAAAGAGGATATACCAATTAAACAAGTGCTATTTTGTGAAACAAGTGCTATTTTACGTTATCTAAGCCGCTTTCCTTTACATTCAATGGGTTAGGTCGTTAATAGGATTAATTGGTATATCGTCAGTTGACACTAACAAATACGTAAAGTAATGCTCATATCTCAGTACTAATTGTATGGTCACAAACGACGTTGCTAAGAATTGTGACAGTTTAAGTTGCTCAGCGTTACTGTCCCTAGAACCCTATTCGCTCTAGCTTCTAGCTCCACGACCGAGATGTCACACTGCATAAATCTCCGAAAAACACGAACTACGTATATGAATAACAAAATAAAATAGACAACCTAATTTGTAATTGCTGTTGATGTCCTTAATAAATAAATAAATATCTTGGGATATCTTACACAAATCAACCTAGTCCCACGGTAAGCTCAATTAAGGCTTGTGATGTGGGTACCAGGCGACGATATATATAATAGACAGATACATTATAGACACTTAAGTACATAGACAGCCATGACCAAGGAACAAATGTTTGTAATAAATAAATACACAAATAATGCCCTCCCCGCCGGGATTCGAACCCGGAACCTCCAGCTTCGTAGGCAGTGTCACTACCAACTAGGCTACGGAGGCTGACAAATAATAATAACTAAATAAATAAACCTAGAAATTCAACACGTGAATTTTTATAACACCTGAAAATCCAATAATAATCAAAAGTTTAACCCTGTAATAGCGAAAATGAGATTGGAAAAAGTTTAGTGGGAACATCAAAAGTTCAACCCACATCGTCTTGTTATATGCGAAACTTTATATTAAGAAGGTATGTTTATGTAAAAGCGGCTCCGTGCTTGTGTAATGCATAAAATATAAGGTTTTGTGTATTACAAGCTAAAAAAACACAACACAGACAAGGAGGAAACGAGATAAATTATAATAGTTTGTTGACGAATAAAACGTATTCAAGGGTTATGGTTATTAGAAGTTGGGCGCCTGTGTAAGCATTTCGGAATCATAATGTAGATTTATATCGTGAGAGCCATGTAAAGCGTTTATTTAAAGGAATTCAATCATTACTTATTTTAAGGCACAAACATAATTATTGTTACCTTTAAATAAATAATGCTCTGGTACTCAACCCTTCGCCACAGCACGTGTAAGAGTCATTTTCGATACACAATCATATTAATGCAGCATCTCTCTCATCATGAAAAACGGGGGCAGTTATTTCCAGAACCCCGAATTTCAATAAATATGTTGCCAATAAACAATTAAAATCAACATTCAACGTTGATTGAAACTAGCAATTCATACATGATAAGTCATTTATTGATTAACCAGTCCCATTCGCGCTAATAGCACCAAATGTCAGGGAATGATTGACGAAATAAGCGGCTATATGACGAGCTTTAGTGGGTAAATTTACTCCCATTTGACTCCATTATTCAGCGGAATTCAACTGGCGTCGCCGTCTTGTATTTTACGCACTTAACTCTGCAACAATGAAAGTATCATCAGTATCTTGTGTTGAATAATAATTAATAACAGACATAAACTTAAGCATGCGTATAATGGTCTCGCTTTTGCAGTTTATCGTGCTATCCGTCACTTTGGAATGAACTTGTGAATCAATTCATTCAAACCTTGAGTACATATTCATGGCGCCACAGTATAACGTGTAGATACGTAACGATACAGTCACGACATACCTACAATAAAAATGAAACCAAAATAAATCTACTGGATTACTATCAAATCATATCATTTATTGCACACACATAATATTACATGTTTACATGTATATGGACCCTGCAAGGGCACAGCTATTGCAGCTGTAAGAATACTGAAACTATACCTATAAATTAAGTTAAATATGCGACATGGAAATAAAATTCTGCTATGGTGTTTATGCTCCGTTATCGTCTCTATCGACATTAGGACCACATGTTGACAGTAGAGGAATGTTCGCTGTTCAATTGTTCATGGCCACATATTTACTCCGAAAGGAATAACGGCAACTGTCGTTTTATGCCAAACTTTCCAATTGTGGGCCACTTCAAGTTATGGTATTGGTTCTGTTAGTTTTGCGGCAATGCTGTGTTATCTCTGGAAGCGTTATTATATAACTTACACTGAATAATGTTTGACTAAAAATTAAATAGTTTACTTACTTAAATTTATACGCAGCTTATACATCTACACACAATATAATATTAAATGTACCAATTTTACTTACTTATAGTATTAAGTACACCTTTATGACATGTAATTGAAGTATGTTTTTTGTTTGCAGGTAAGAATTTGAAATACATCACCTGCTGGATATGTATGTACCTATCTAGATAATTCACTGTTTTTATTAAGGTGTATGGCTGCCTGTGCAAAGACTCGAAATCAGGATATTCATAAATTTACGAACCTTGTTAATTACAACAAAAAAATCTTTCTAAAAATATTTATATTTTCTGTATATAAAAGCTACTCGTAATTCTAGCCTATGGATCCAGAAAAAATTCTAGAAATTTCAGTTTTCTTCGGTCTAATGCGCCAAGACTATATAATTTAACAGTTTGCCGCTGAATTTGTCTCTTGGGTAACACAAACATGTCCAAAGAACCCTCAAAAATAAATATTTTTTACTGTTATAACTTGTTTTGAGACAACTGCAGATTTAATGAATAGTTTGGTATTGGTCCTACATATAATTCTGTCAAGAATTTAATAGCAGTTTTATGCAACAAGTAAAAAAATCGTCGCAATATTCATTCATATCCTTTGATAGTCTTTGTCACGTGCAACGATTATAATTAGAATTACTGTGACGCACTCCCACGGTGGCGACAAGCTAAGGTTAATCACAAACTTCTCTTCCAACATACCTAATGTCATAAACGTTACGTAAATATAAAAAATATTTGGCACAAAGCCATCATATAACAGTAGATATTATCAAATATCATTAATGTGAAATACAGGAAACATTATTTCGAATATTTACAAATTTTAATACGTAATAAGATTGAGAGGCATGCGAAAATACACCACAGCTTTTGACATCAATGATCGAATAAGATGGAGCGAGAATATTCTGTTAAAATCTGTGAATGTCTACTGAAATGAATGTGTAACTCTGTCTGTCTGCTACGCTTAGACCGATACTGAAACGATTTTCATGAGATTTAGTGTGCCGCTATCGGTGATCCGAGAAACGACATACGACAACGACGATTTATATCGCGAAAACGCGAAAAGTCGCGGGCACAAGCTAGTAGTTCATATTTTGAATTTGATTTTGTATCAAGCACCTTACCATAGTGTAGGTAATGGTATAAATTACATATTCCCAAGTAGCGACACTATTATAAGGTAACAAATTTTAGTTAATATTCATACAAAATGAAACCTGACAAACGTATCAGCATTGACCCTCTTCATCTTAAGCCGCGTCTCCACTTAGTGTTCTGAGCGCGCAATCACGTGTTCGTGGGCTGACGATCGAACATTTTACTATGTGAAATCCTGTTTTCATCTGTCCAAGAACGAACGAATGCTCGCTCAGAACACTACGTGAAGACGCGGTTTTAATTGTTGGATTTACAGGGAGACTTCCAAAACGTGATACAATTATAAAAATATTTTAAAAATAAAAATAAAACCGCACTTCAAAAATTCGCCCGAACTAAAAAGTTAAAAATAATTTTGGTTCCTACTTCTTAGGATTTCCTACCCAAACCTTTAAACCTTTTACCCTATTCATTGAAATAAAACATTATGGCTAGGTACCCTACATATTTCTTAGAAGTCGGTGCCAAGCCGAATACGTTCATAGGTATATGTATATTAGATAGAGCTTTGTAACTTACTGTCACTCCGATTACGCTTTTATCAACAGAATGGTCTGCCTCAGTCATTTTCATGAAAGCATAACCGGAGTGACAGTATATTACAAAGCTCTATCAAATACATATAAGTACTCGCAAAGTGAACATATTTGGCTTGGCACCGACTTCTAAGAAATCTGTAGGGTACCTAGCCATAATGTTTTATTTCAATGAATAGGGTAAAAGGTTTAAAGGTTTGGGTAGGAAATCCTAAGAAGTAGGAACCAAAATTATTTTTAACTTTTTAGTTCGGGCGAATTTTTGAAGTGCGGTTTTATTTTTATTTTTAAAATATTTTATTTTTTGGTTTTTAGTAGTGTAAATATAAAATCGTTATTCAATATGCTCTAAATACTTATAATTAGAATGTACTGCACTGTAGTAGGCCATAAAACCTGAACTGGCGAACTTATATGAATACAAAAACAATTTCAAAGGTAACAGACATAGCATGCCAATATTATTTAAAGAATCACTAACCGCTAACCGACATGTCATAACTACTAAGCAAACACTTGAATAGATCTTGAAAATGTATGACATTTGTTATATATACAAAGAATGATCCTCCAACCCCTAATCGTTAAGGAGTTATTCCTTTCCTCATCAGATCACCAACATGAGACTATGACCACCTAAAGGCAAATACTCGAATAGCCTCCAAAATATATGAAATATGTTATATTTAAAGAATTATCCCCCAACTCCTAATCTCCAAGGAGTTGTACCTTACATCATCAGCTCACCAACATGAAAGGATGACCACCTAAAGGCAAATACTCAAATAGCTTCCAAAATACACGAAATATGTTATACTTAAAGAATTATCCCCCAACTCCTAATTGCTAAAGAGTTGTACCTTCCATCATCAGATCACCAACTTAAGATGTTCATGACTAGATGCAAATACTTGATTAGTCTTCGAAAATAAATGAAAAATGTCATGTGTGCCTACAACATTTGAAGAGTTCCCTCGATTTCTCCAGGATCCCATCATCAGATCTGGATTCGGTGACAATGGGACCAACTAGAAGGTATACCCTTTCAAACAAAAAAAGAATATTTGAAATCGGTCCACGCGTCTTCGAGTAATCGGGGAACATACATAAAAAAAAAAAAAAGATTTCGACGAATTGTTAACCTCCTCCTTTTTGAAGTCGGTTAATTAAAATATAAATATTATTTCCGAAAACGATTATTATCCAGTCAATGGTGTAAATACAAGGAAAAAACGAGGCTTCCATATTATTTTGTTCAAGTTATGGTTTACCCTATGGAACAGCTTTTTTTGCGTTTGCGTTACCTACCAAATATGGTTCAATATCAAAGTTTAGAGCCTATTTGTAAATCGTCGGATGAAATTGTGACAATTTTTTTCATCACACGTATAAACGTAAATGACATCAAACATGTATTTGCTTATTTATATCGAGATTGTGAAACGTTTAGTTTAATCTCGTGTAACGTATTTAGTCAATCCTGTATAATTATAATGAACCGTCGCAACTGAGTAAATGACGCAAAATAAACTCCTTGATTTCATAACTAAACCATTTTAAACTTGTGTAGGTGTAGCGCACTACAATTCACTGAAAATATAACTCTTCATAATAAATGAAGTGCATTTAGAGTGCACTGCATATTAATTTTACATTACAAAGTTTTTGTCCGTTTCCACTAACTTGTATAGTTTAATGTACAATCTACATTCTTTCGCCATCACTAAAGAATGTTCATGGAACTAAGTATTCATATGAAAATTTAAAAATAAATCTCGATTGTATAAATTCTTTCTGGTTTCGTTGTATTGTCCCTTCCACTGTATGGTATTTCGTTGAAAAGGCTTTTGGTAAAGAAAAAGTCCTTAAACAGCTTAACCCCCTTATTCATAAACGTCTGCTAACTTAACAAGCCGCTAATAATTGTTCGTCCCTTTTGCTCTTATGGACACATTGTTAAGACCGAAACGGACAAACAATTATTAGCGGCTTGTTAAGTTAGCAGACGTTTATGAATAAGGGGGTAAGTGTATTTACTTATTGCATTCAGAAGTTAAAACAATTACGCCTGTTCTAATAATACAAGAAGTAAGTAAGTGCAGGTGGTTTCTGATGGTCCCGTTTAACCCATTGAACGTGCTACGCTTAGGGCTCGCGGTCGTGTCCGGGTTTCGTGTCAACGTTTCTCATACCCGTATTCGTGTTACACGTACACGGGTTTCTGACCCGATTTACACGGGTAATTAAAGTCCGTGTAAATAATACCCGTTTGCACGGGTACACGGATACACGGGTATTATTTACACGGACTTTAATTACCCGCGGGTTCGGGGACGTCTTTGACGAGAAGCGTACGAATGCGTCGTGGGACTTAAGAACTATAGTACAAATAGATAGATAAGCGGAAGGCTAATTGTGTCAAATAGACCTTATTACGTAACAGATACCTAGAGTCGAAATTTATAAAACATTAATAAAAAAGTTAAATCGACTGACCTTTCTTGACCAGGTAGTGTTTTGTAGCTAGTGTCGAACGAAGCTGCAGGTTACATTCAATAATATACCTTATTTGCATTTGCTCAAATTATTTCGGACCCGTTTGGTTCGGTCTTAAGTACCCGGGTACCCGGGTAGCACGCGGTTTCGTGTAAACGGTATCCGTGTATTGGACACGGACACGGGTACCCGGCGGGTTCGTTAATTCGGGTTCTTAGTACCGTCGGGCTTAAGAACACGGGTATCGGGTTTGGCGGGTTACACGTGTACCGTGAGCCCTAGGCTACGCTACGCGTCACTTTCGAACTCGCAATCTTGTTAGAACGTGACGGCAACTATGACAAACGATTGAACACGGGACCATTATAAGCCTACAGCTAGGGAAGGGTTCCGGTTCTGAATTTGTATGGCAAGAACCGGGAATTCCCGGTTCCGGTACTGTACTTGTATATAAAGCCAGAACCGGGAGCCAACCCTACCTACAGCACTACTCTACTATAGACACTCTTTATCTTATTAGCAGGTGCTCATGCAGATACTCCCTTTGTTTTCCCATGTTGTTACCTACCAATTTTTTCATTTAAATTCGCGTATTATTCGTCGTATTTTTAGACTGAGCATGTCACGATGATGGTCTTGGCACTTTATGCAGTGGGCAAAATCGGATTTTCATCTACAAGAGCTCATAGTGATTTCGTGCTAATTTTGAGTTAGTGTTTTGGTTTGGTGTCTGCCGTGTGGTGATGTCAGTAAGAATACATTTGTCACCACCCCAACTCCTGCGGGTGTCGTAAGAGTCGACTAAGGGATTAAAGTGTCACTGACCATTCTACAAGATTGATAATGGGCAGCAGCGTCATCATAGTGGACACATTACTGCGATCGCTAATCCGCTTGCCCAGCGTGGCGATTATGGGCAATTACTTACCTCCTAATGCGTCTATACACGCATAGTTAATAGGAAAGGCCTACGTCCAGCAGTGGCCTAACATAGGCTGATGATGTTTTGGTTAGGGTAGTCTTAAGTACATGATATTATTATAAGTAGGTACCTAACCTACTTAATAATGTTCACAGCCTTGTAGTTTTCTACAATTTGTATATTCTTCGTCGTGTTTCATTTGGTGCAAAGTTTATTCACCCCTCACGACTTCCAACTCTCCCAACGCACAAGTCTCCACTTTTTAACTCTCCGCTCATAGTTAAACTCCCTATATTAGGACGGTAACTAATAGTTTTTCCCCACTATCAAATTTATAACACTTAATTTTTTGTGGAAATGCGTAGGGCCATAAAATAAGGCACTACTTCTGTGGAGACCAGATTATATTTGCCACAAGGTTATGTTTTATGAATTGTTGTTAGGTAATAAGCGAGTCAGTCAGTTGGACGAAGCTCTGAGTCGACGAGGGATTAACGCTTCCTTTGATCCCTAATTGTTCACGCAATCAGAATACGAATGAAATATTTTCAATCCTTCAGGTGCTTCGTTATTTTTTGACGACAAAATAACCTTTGACACCCTTTCTTTCACAAGGCACTTCATTCTTGTACCTACACGGTTTTTTGGGATAATATGTTTTTGTTGTTTGTCCATTTAAAACAAACATATAGGTAACACATTAAATTCATCGTAATGGTTGGTAGACTGGGTCGGTAGCGAAAACGATCGTCGTTCCGTTCCACCCTGAATATGGCTCACATACTGGGCCACAGCATGCCACAGCTCTTATTTAAGTATTCTAAGTTGACTAGGTGTAGGTACTCCGCCAGTGTAGGCGAATGGGTATTTTTTCATTTTTTCTTTGGTATGTGGCATCTAATATTTAAATTCAAATTCAAAGAATTATTTTATTCTTGAACTTTGAACAAAATAAATCTTAGAACTACCTGAAGCAATACGCCATAATAATTGAATGTATTTTTTTCATCGTTATCAGCACTATTGTTTTCTATTCGATTTCAGCGCCATCTGTTGAATATTTTGCGTACTACATTTACAACACTACAGCTACAGTTGTTGGCTGCCTCGTTGAATGGTTTGTTTCTCATAACCATAGCAGTTCAACAGATTGTCGATAGATGTCTCTGCTGAGGGTAAATGAGAAATAAATGTTCAGGATTCAGTAGTTCGTAAAAGCTGGAAAATTTTGTAGATGGCGCTGGAAAGAAAATTGTTTAATTTTACCAAAAATGTAGGTAATTTTTAGGGTTCCGTAGTAAACTAGGAATCCGTATAGTTTCCCCATGTCCGTCCGTCTGTCTGTCCGCAGCATAGCTCAGTGGCCATTAATCTTAGAAAGTTACAATTTGATACAACCTATTAAAAGTAGGTATATGTATGGCGTGTAATCTGGCGTGATTAATATGTATAGTATACTGTGTTAAATACTTAGTATTAGTAGTAAAATCCCCAAATAGTAAAGTGCGGATATTTTTTTTGCTGTAATCCTATAGTGTCGTTGAATAGGTATTTTAAAACAAATAATGGCCTCAAAAAAGGTTTTTCATACATTCTATATTTTCGGATATAGCCTCCAGAATTTATAAAAATGTGGCCCCTCAAATGTGGTGTTGCAAATGTTGCAATCACCTACCAACTGTTTCACTATTTAAATTTTTTTCCGCATCCCAAAGGTTGTCTGGAAAAGAGATTGTTTTATAGCTATAAGACCGCCTGTTGTGTATCTTTACCTCTACGTATAATCGTTTGTTTGAAAAATCTTTTCTTTATCTACGACCTTCATCCTTTATCTTTTCTTTTTCTCCTCTAGCTTTTGATCCGTGGGTCAAAAAAACACGAATAATTGGTATTATAATAGACTTAAACTTATTTTTTTTTATACAAAATGGGCCCAGCCGTTTCCACATAACTATGGAACCCTACACTGAGCAGTGGGCATGGCCCGACATGCTCTTGGCTGGTTTCTTCGGTTTTATAATCATAATTTCTACTTACTTAAAATCTAAAATATCCTCTTTCATGATGCGATTGATCTTACGACATTATTTACCTACATGCCTACGCATTTTATAATATTAACTCAATAAAGGAGCTTAATTCTGTGTAAATTTAATCTGATTACGATTTACATGCTTGAAACTGATATTGATGTAAAAATATTTGGGAGCCATTTTCTGATTACCGGTACCGAGTTTATTACACGTAACATCCTTACATTGTTTCCTTCTAAAATGCAGTTCAATATACGGGTTCTTACAGGACATACGACTTTTTTACCGGGACCTATTTTTATTAAGGTAGTAATAAAATCTTGACACGGTTTAGAGCTGAATAAATTGAGAAACTCGCCTCGTACGTCACATGAAATCCACGCGCTTTGCTTTTCGTTTCCGTCTACGTAACAGAAATACTTAATAGTACATTACGACACAAGTGCGAAAAACATGAAATTCGAAACGAGTGGCGATGTTAAATTGACATGAGTTACGAATTTCGTTTTTGCACGAGTCTCGTACGACGTTTTTTAGTGCAGATGATCCTGCGAAATTTTGACCTGATGTAAAATGACACAGTTCTCACACTAGAGCCTAAAAAAGGCACCATCTGTACTAAAATAGTGCATTACGACACAAATGCGAAAAACAGGAAATCCGAAATGAGTGGCGATGTCTGAAAATACGACCGAAGGGAGTGTTTTAAATCGACACGATTTACGAATTTCCTTTTTGCACGTGTCTCGTACGACGTTTTTTAGTACAGATGGCCATCCGAAGTTTTTGACCTGACGTAAAATTACCCACTTCTCGCACTAGAGCTTAAAAAAGGCACCATCTGTACTAAAAAAAATTTTGTTCATACAGAACTCTTAGCCCAACGTGCAGTCTCGGTTTAGACCACTAACAAGAAGTTAAACAAACCTATAGTAGTGTCAAAAATGTGTGGACTTAATCGTTAGGACGACAACGACTGATATATTGGCACTGCAGGTTCAACGCCAAAGACCGATATATAAGTCTTGGTCCAAGCAATATAAACACGCATGTGTCATTTTTAGTATTGACATTTTGTTGAAGTGGCGTGACAGATTTGTATTTGACATGGCTTCAAAAAGGTTAACCAGTTAACCCCGTGTTTATTTTATTTTTATTTTATTTATTTTATTTATCACAAACTCTTGCGGACTTACAGTTTGATCCAAAATGCCCGCAAGATATTACATTACTAATACATAATATTTTAATTTGTATGTCAACAGTCAGATTAATAAAAATATATATATGTATACAACGTCAACTGCAATATAAACAATAATCATAAAAACAAAAACAAAAATATGTAAGAATAAATGTCACCATAAGTTGTCAGGAAATCTTAAGAATTACTATATAATATGTATTCACAATGAGTCGAAGAACTGATTAACAAATATAACAATTTTAGATCTCAACGACATCAGTCCATCCGCAAATACGTCAGCGTCCTGGATATGCGAGAGAAATTTATTTAACAGGGTAATGGCTCTGGTAGTTGGTGCATTGCAAGTTTGCATGGTGCGGGTTCCACCGCACGTGACGGAAAAAAGATTCCTCGCACGTCTACCCTTACGGCCTACTGCGATAGTGTAATTGTCAGGCACAAACAGCTTAATTTTGCACAGAACATCCGGATTGTCCACCCTGTGCCGTATGAGCAAGCAGTAGTGATAAAGTGTCGCAATCTTCCGACGGAGCTCGAGGGTGTCCAAACCCACCATGCCTGTCACAAACAGTGAAGGAAATGTGGATGGAAACAGAGTAGGGTAGTACCCATAACAACGTTTGTAAAGGAATTGAGCAAATTTACGTTGAACTCGCTCGATCATCACCGCATATTTCTTTTCATGGGGGTCCCAAACAATAGCATTATATTCCAGTCGACTTCTAACATAGGCGTTGTATAACAGTACTGCTATTTTTACGTCCCTAAATTGTGCCGCCGTCCTAACTATGAATCCTAGCATTTTGTTCGCTTTCTTACACGTATTTACAATGTGATCATGCATGTCAAGTCTTATGTCCAATGTAATCCCTAAATCTACAATCGTGGAGACCCGTTCTACCGGGGTGCCTGAAATATGGTAGTCCGCCACAATGGGATACTTTGATCGAGTAAAGGTGATGGTTTTACACTTCATCGAATTCAGTTCCAGCTTGTTAAGTTTACTCCAACTGGACACCGCATTAATTGCCTGCTGGAGCGACTCACAATCAGAAGAATTCCTTATTGGCAAAATTAATCTAAGGTCGTCCGCAAACAGAAGAGGTTGGGCTGCTGTGACATTGTGACAGAGATCATTGACCATGATGAGGAACTGCGTCGGTCCCAAGTTGCTACCCTGACTCACGCCTGAGCGTGTATAATAGTCATCAGACCGAAAGTTAGCCATCTGCACGTACTGTCTTCGGTCCTTTAAGTAGTTGGCAAAGAATGAAAGTAGCTTCGGTGTGAACCCGATGGCTGAGAACTTACGCAGTAACACATCATTGTCAACCAGATCGAAAGCCTTCTTAAAGTCGAAGTAGACCACGTCTACTTGCTTATGTGAGTCCATACCCTCCAGAACGCAGTCAAAAAAGCATATGTGGTTTGTGGTAGTAGATCGGGCGCCACGGAAGCCATGCTGGGCGTCGTTAAACTGATTTCTGATTTGACCAGAGATGCAATTATTTAGTACGCTTTCGAAAAGTTTCCCAAATACGGAAAGTATTGCTATTGGCCTATGTTTACAAATATCCGTTGACTTTGCCTCTTTAGGAATGGGCGAGACTCTCGAAACCTTCCACCTGGCGGGGTATATCTCAGATTTTAAGGAAAGATTAAAAATGTAAAGCAGTGGTATTTCGAATGATGACATGCAGTCTTTGGCTAAATACGGAGGGATGTTATCAGGCCCGCAAGAAGATGAGGCTTTGAGGCGCTTAGCAGATTTGCGGAGTTCAGGAAGGCCGATATGTGGGATCTCAACACGCAATGAATCCTTCAAGCCGGATGAGTGTTCCGCTACATACCTTTCAGCTTCGTTTGGATCAAGCTTTGGGATTTCATTATGAAAGACTGACCCGAAATAGTCAGCAAAGGCATCGGTAGCTTGTTGGCCTGCAACAGATTCGCCCTTGTACGTGTATTCATGTTGTTGGTTTGAATACGTTTTTTTAGATCTTACAAAGTCCCAAAACCTGGCAGGATCGGCAAAAATGCCCCGCTCTATTCTCAACAGATACTCGTTATAATCACGAGTTATTAATTTTTTTACAAAAGACCTAAATATCTTGAACAGCTCGTGATGGAGCTCTGAGCCATAGGACTTGTACATCTTAAAATTATAATATTTTAACTTGATATAATCGATTAATTCTGTGGAGTACCATGATGGATAAATATAACGAGATGAGGGAACTTTTTTAAGAGGAACTATACGATCTATGACATTATTTAGTTTCTCGTAAAACAACTGAACCGCAAGATTTACATTACTCTGTTTAAGCACGTCTCCCCAGTCAATGGCAGCTATGGCCTCGTAAAGTGCTACTAGGTCTGCTTTTTTAAAGTTCCAAGAAGGAGTAGCAGTTTTGGGCTGTAAATTTTCCTTCACCGAACGCGCTCTATTCACACTTGGTATCAACAAGTTTACCCCAAGAGGTGGATGGTAGGGATCTACGGGTACTAACGAATCCATGCCGCTCACCACTTCGATGGAGTCTCGACCAAGTCCAGAGAGCACAAGATCCAGGACGCCTCCGTATGCGTTCCGCACATTGTTGTGCTGTTCAAGATCACAAAAGTTTAAAAAACATTCAAATTGATTCTTAACACTACTAGTACAAGAGTTTAAATTGAAATCTCCGACAATTAATACATGGTGGTCTGGAAATCTACAAATTGCATTCTCTATACACGTTAACACGTCCAGATACTGATCATCTGTATAACTTGGTGGCAGATATACAACACATACAAGAACTTTTGAATGTTTCACAAATATCGACACAAATATAATTTCCATGTTAGGGGACCAGTTGTCCAAGTCAGTAATCTTGCGAGAACTGTAAGTATTTTTAACCGCTAATAGTACACCTCCCCATCCAGCGTCAGCATATCGGTCCCTTCTATATACTGTGTATTCTGCCGGAAATAGTTCAGGGTCCAAGACGGAACTGGTCAGGAATGTTTCTGTGAGAGCAATTATGTCGTAGTCACTTGCAAGTACATTATTATGGAACATTGCAACCTTGCTACGTAGACCCCGGACGTTCTGATAGATGACTGATATCTCCTTGTTTACGGTATTCTTCTGATGTTTCATTCTTCTTACGAAAAAACTGCTGCCATGGTTTGAGGCACACATTTGTTGGCCAGTTTTCCGGAGACATGACTTTGTCATACAAGTCCGATGGCACAGAGAGTTTGAAGGACGCATATTGGCCACGAGACTTGAGGCTTTCCACTCTTATATGATCCGAGCCAGTAACTGCTTTCAAATGCTCTTTAACTTGTTCACCAGTTGTACCTAGCTTCAAATGAAACACATGAACCTTTTCAAACCATTCGGAAGCCTCAAGTTGCATTAAACTAGCATCTGCTGTACCCCTAGTGAAACGCGAGGATCTAGGAGTTTTCCTGCAATCCTTGTCCGAAGCATTATTTTTACTTACCTGCGCACTTGGTGTCGGTTTACTCAGTGGAACCACGGCAGGTTTGCTGTTGTCGTGCAAATTATTTTGTTGCTTCGGTTCGCCTCGGGTTGCCTGGCTGTATGTAAGCGGTCTTTCGTGATCACAGTTCAAAGGCGCGGTGCGTATTTGCTTCACACGTGGTGATGATGATGGGTTTGGAGTTGTCGCAGATACCGCCATCGCATCATTGGACGTCGATGGTAAAATTTGGAGCGGCTGGATGACATCACAATTTTTTTGCCCTGGATTACCTTTATTAACTAAGGCCTCTAATTTCAAAACCTTGTTCTCTAGATCTGAGACTCTGCAGGTGAGTCTGTTGATACTCGAACTGATCGCGGCTGCTACCTGCTCGCCAACGACTTTGCCGATAATACCGGGCAGGCGCTTATGCATCACATCTTCAAGTTCTCCTCTTACTATTGAACGGATATTGTCTAGATATAGAATGTCTTCTTGAAGAGTGTCATTTTGGCGGTAATCCTCAGATTTCTTAGGTCCCCCCTGTCCCCGACGTAGCGTTACGTTTATCGACATGGATCGTTCAGCTGGCACGAATTCGACGGACTCGTCATGCCCCAACGTTGTCGAGAGGGAGTCGATGTTATTGCTTGCGTCAGAGTATACGGAGGAATTCTGGCCTTCCTGGAGGTCCGCTCTCAAGGGCCGAGCAGGTGTGTTAGTGTTGTCCATCTTGGGCTCCTTACTTCTGCATCTTTGACACTTCCACCTACCCTTATGCTCCGCCGTCATGTCATCAAAGTTACGTTTTGGAATATTCGCGCAAAATAGGTCATAGTTTTGAGTACATAGACAGCAACACAAAAACTCCATGTTTGGTATGTTATCACTACAGCCCTCACATATCCTCGAAGCAAAAGTCGACATTTTCCGGCGATTCTCAGTCTACAGAAAACGCGTATAGTAGCGACCTCTGTTGGAAGACTCGGAACAGTTTGGTCGTCTACTCAAACTTTATACATCTGATTACCGAACGCAGCCCAGTAATAATTTGGCGCGGCAACACTTGTTTTGCTGTCAATGTCACCTTCAGTTCAGACCAATCCGATGTTATAGGTACCGGCAATATTTCAGAATATTACGTAAAAAGTGTTTTCAAAATCAAAAATGAAATTCAAAATGAACTCGAAACGGCTAAAAGTGATTCTCACCGTTCAAGTGTGGCTCCTGTGTGCCTTCTTCAGTGTGCTAAATATGGCAGTTTCAGTGCATGTATCTTCGCTCACGATTACAACACAATTTCGGTCTTCGGAATTCCAATTTACCAATTAATATTAATTAAAAACAATGTAAGCACTTAATATCAATGTTTACATGGCCAGGGTTGCCAGATGTGTAACCCGATGTTAGATGGGTAACCCGAGATTGTGCAAGTGGGGCTTGAGTATGCATAGGTAAACGCACGTTAACGTTTTTGGGTGGTAGGTATATGTCAGAAATCGGGCTCATCCTTTGTCAGTCGTTTTTCACGGAAAGTATTTTATTCTAAATGATTTCCATAATGGACCATAGTTACGCAGAAAACCACCAACTTTGATTTTTTATTATGATGGTGCGGGTGAAGTCAAATGTTAAAGGAAACTACTATTCTAATTTGTAATGCCTTCATTATTTAAATCAGGGTCATGGGCATGAATCAACATCACTACTCTACAACTGTCAGGACGAAATTAATAAAACAATTATAGACACGACAAAATGAAGGTACCTACCCCAAATTAATCAAACAGATTCATAACTTTTCCAAACTTTCGCGATATAATAAACAACAAAGGCTTTTTATAATTGCCATTCATTTGTTACTGGATACAGTTTTATACGAACGCAAAGTGGAATAAATTGAAAACAGTAAATAACGAGTGTACAGTTAGCAAAAAAATGGGCTATTAATTTCGTCTCTATTATTGGTACAACAAGGAAAGAGAAAATAGGATTTGCCAACCGTACCTGTCTTTCGACCTTACAAAAAGCTGAAAATAAGTTCCAGTTAGAGTGGCAAAATAACCTTCTTGTTTTGTGTCTTGTCAGGGCTAGATACTGACTGTGGAGACATTGTTTCGACACAGGCTTACGCGAAATGAAAACAGGGGTTGTTTTTTGTGTCACTGGTGTTGCTCGGTAAATATTGTCAAGCGAACCTTTCTATACCTACTTGGTTTGTTGTTGGTAATAGCGATTTAGTTTTTGCAGCATGCAACCCTATCGGCTTGTGGTTTTAGTAAGTTTTTGAGTTTCAAAGAATAGGTACGCCCGGTAGCTCTTTAGGGATTAAGTATAGGTAACAATGTAGAAGTCCTAATGTATTATGTAAGTAGGTAGGTTAAGAAACTTATTAACATAATAAGAAATTAAAAGAAGTTAACAACAAGCGCATGTTTCCTTTGAAGTTTTGACATAATTATGTTAATAAAGTATCCGTGAATTATGAATATTAGATGTCATATACCAAAGAAAAACGACCAAGATCACCTATGTCCGAGTTGGGGATCGAACCCACGTACTCAGCTTTCGCGGCTGATGCCTGTACCCCTCGGCCACTCGGTCTTAGCAACCACCGGTCCAATTTCTCGGGTATATG
The DNA here is from genome assembly GCA_025490895.1 of Thaumatotibia leucotreta. Classification (NCBI taxonomy): domain Eukaryota; kingdom Metazoa; phylum Arthropoda; class Insecta; order Lepidoptera; family Tortricidae; genus Thaumatotibia; species Thaumatotibia leucotreta. The sequence continues at coordinate 17,137 of JALPQI010017072.1, forward strand.
CAATCCCTTACAAGGCTAGGCGCCTTTGACCATTCTCTGAGGGTAAGCAATACATGCCTGCACCTCCTATTTAGAATACTTTACAGTTTTCTAGAATAGCTAGAGAGAACTGGTGCTGCCAATCCGCAATATGTTCAAAGTATCCGTGTTTCTATATTATAAATAGTATGTAGATACACTATTAGAACACTCTCACTGACGCGTAACTAAATGCTACGTGTGTTTCAAATAAACATATTTATACGAACTATAGCTACTCTGCACTACACATACATTTTTCGGTAGGTAGGTACCTATATCTCATGCATATGGTTATTTTTCTTATTTTTTATTTCTACTGTCCTACATATACACGGACATAGCGTGTGTTTAGTAATGAAGATAGTTCGATTTGTGTTTTGGTGCTGTATCTCTGGTGCTCTATCAATAAATTATTTTCTATTCTATTATATTCATGGGCCCATACTCATACTCGAAAAGACGATTTATACCTTTTTTATATTGTATTGTATTGTATCCTGGCCATTTTTTTCCGCAACTCGACATCAAACGTGCCTATTTTGCGTTGTCCCAACGCTGGCCCAGTACCTACTTGCACTTGTACTTATCTTTAAAATGTTGTTATCTAATGCTCTATATGTTTTAATGAGGTATTGGATATGGCTAACTAATACGTACGTACATATCGTTATTATTGTACGGTCAAGCAATTGCTGCATATTGTAGCGTAACTCAAAATAAATTTTATTGCTAAATACGATTCATACTGTACTGCACACGAAATCAAATATTTATCTATTTGTTTAACCCAATGTGATTCACAAGAAATAATGCAGTGCACTTTATAATGTGAGTAAATAATAAGATTCAATTCGAAAGTTGTCAAAGACGCACGTTACAACAGATTCATCTATATGAATCGAGTCCTTGAATCCCTTCCGTGAAGTAAAAACAACGTCAGAGCTCACGTCCAACGTTCGAGACAAAGAGTCGCAACTACATCTAGAAACTAGCACAAAGAACGATACATTTAAATACATTAAGCCAGCAACACGTGACCGGGGTATCGAGATGGTGGGACCTTATCCGAGTATAATGTTTGCTTCGTAAATTGGTAGCACCTATACGTAGACAGCTTGACCTGTCAAGCAAGAGTAATACAGCTCTGTTTAACTTTCAGTGAGTATTTGAAAAAAAAATCATATTAGTGTCGTTTGCTGAGGACCGTGTGTTCAGTAATGTTTTGAATGGCAGTTAAAGTAGGCTTTAATTAGTTGGGTTCTCAGAATACCTTTCTTTTATGCTTGAGGAAATTGATGTTAATAATTTTATCTCACAGGATAATTATCCGGGGATAGTGATACAGGCCATTAACCTCGTGTTAGCGGCTCAACCCGAACTCATTATTTTATATAGCTTTCCTCGTATTCAGTATTGTTTATTCAATAAGCATGAAAGAGTAACAGTTAGGTTAGGTACATTTGTATACGCTATTTGCTCTACATATCGCAGTATATTTTAACTTGCGATAGTATCGCTACCTTCGTCACACTTTATCGAGGAATTTCTTGAGGACATCAGTGCTCAAAGCGATGCCTAAATAGTGTAAACTAAGCTTAAATTGGTCCTATTTTTGAAAAAGTATTCGAAAGAAAAAGGTGGTCTTATGGAATACTTAACGTAGGGCCAAAATAGTACACTGCCAATATAAAATAAGTTTTATTAAATGACATGACACTCGCGTATAGTTTCTCGCCAGGCTATACATATTTATAACAACAATAAGTACATTTTTCGACAAAACTCAAACGTATAATAAAACGTATATCATAACATTCATAACTACACATACGTTTGCTCTTATGCCGATGTTTTCTGCTAGAAATCTTAACTAGGTCTAGCGTAAGAAATTGGTTTCAGTCGGTCTTTTGTCGCCTTCATTTAGAAGTCTCGTGAAATTGCTCGGCAGATGAAAATGGAGCGATGAATAGGGCTGGCTAGTCCCCGGAATCTAGGCTTTGAGACGGCAATCAGTTTTGAAGAATTCGAGGACTTTTTAAGCGATCGATCTTTGAGATTTAATTTGAAATGCTTCTGAAGATTCCTTTTTGGATATCGTAATAAGAAAAATACGATTGAGTAATATTAATTGTGTATAGGTCGTTATTTTTTATTATTCTGTTGATTAGATGAGTATTATCAAAGCAGTTCTAGAACATGTTTAATATCTTCATTAGTGACGTAAACAAGTCATTGTCTCGACTTGTGTTACAATGATGAACGTTGTCGTAGCACAAAATTAGTAGGACTCTAAGTGAAAAATGTAATTTAAAGATCTGCTACATGTCAAATTTATTGGGTAGTTAAGACAAGTATTGTATTAATTGTATCTTAGTATTGTATTTTAGAGTCCTTATCACACCATGTTGTACTCGTGTAATGGTCACTACCAACTAGGCTACGGAGGCTGACAAAAGTAAGGGAGGTAACTATATGTATACAGGGCTTCCCAAAGTTATGGGACATTAAGGGGAAGTACCTTAAATATCGTAGATAGTGTATTTTGCTGAAAGAAGACTTAATGTTATTTTAAAATTTAGTAATAGTGCATTCAAAGTTTTTCAAAAAATTATACTTCACCCGGAAATCGTACCAACTACATTTTTTTTCGAATTTTGAACCAAACTTGTTTGGTTATTCTTTTAGTTTTAGATACCTACTATGTGTCTTAAGAAAAATTGATATTTTTTATCCATTCTTTCGAATGACATCATAAAATTACGAAAAAAAAAAGTTCGTATTAAAGTAGGTTCGATGCCTAGAAAACGCAATTTTTTT
>JALPQI010017073.1:0-33195 GCA_025490895.1 Thaumatotibia leucotreta
CGCGCTCACTCCAATAAATATGTGCGAGCGCGATAAAATGCTTTTCATCACCCTTGCTGTCTAAGCGCGCCATTGCTTGCATGCATAGCGGGATTAATAGAAAAGTGAAATTCCCTCCTAGGGAATAATGTAAATGTCAGTACGTCATTTAATAATATTTTGTATTAAAACTTATTTTTTTATCGGCAAGTGTGATGAAAAACATTGTATGCTAATGTCAGCGTAATGCTCGGTAAGCGGAATACTAACTCGAGTCATTAAAATTCCTCCGCCTACGGCGTCGGGCTTCTAAAACTCTCGTTAGTAATACCGTAATTACCTCCCTTGATACACAATTGGGGTTCTTCAAAAGAGGAGTGTACAAGTTTTTATTGGGTCGGCAACGCGCATGTGACACTCCTGGGGTTGCAGGCGCCCATAGGCTACGGTGACTGCTTTCCATCAGGTGGGCCGTATGCTTGTTTGCCACCGACGTGGTATTAAAAAAAAAAAAAAAAACAATGTACTATTACGTACCGAGTAGAACCTGACGTAACCTTTACTTGCCACGTAAAGAAAATCTCTTTTAATGCTGACGAAAAATATGAAGAAAAGTTTGAGAACCGCTGGCTGTTTAAGTAGACAAATAAAGCTATGTAGCATGTTAAAAAACTTCAGTGACCTATTTATTTAGTAATAATGGTAGTGTTTTTGTAATGGAACTTCATAACGTGTACTTGTATTTATTAATTAATAATTATACGTTTCGGGCGTGACGTTAAGCTGTAGTCGCGTTACTTACGTCCCGGTACTGTTGAAAACTTAAGTGAAAATCTTGAAAGTTTAAATCCATATACCATATGACTGATATGATTCACGTTCAGTAACCAACACAAAAAAAGTAACGCGGGAGCTAAAGCATGTGTGGATCTAACTGTTAGGCACTGGTCTCACCGCGAGCTACTAAGCTATGAACTATCGGCTATAAACACGAACAAAAGACACGCACTCCCGTGTAAAGAAAAGAGACACGGCGATACTCGCCCAGCTATCAGCTATCACCGCCGGGCGAGTATCGCCGCGTCACTTTTTTTCACGCGCCAGTGCGTATCTTTTGTTCATGTTTATAGCCCATAGTTCACAGCTTAGCAGCTCGCGGTGAGACCAGTGCCTAAAGCATTTGTGGCTTTAAAATTTAATAAGCTCATTTGTCACGTGACAGTTTTTGACATCAAAACATATTGATTTCAATACAAAAATCTATCCCAAATTCGCTTCGCTTTTTTTAAAGCACACTGGCGCAAAAGGGAATCGACCACTAAAGACTTTATTTTCTAAGCAAATTAAGTAAAATTCCTTTGTATAATGGTTCGAGGATAAAATGTATTGAAAGGAGCGGGTCGTGTCGAAACAATAATTGTGTTTATTAATTATCTCATCAAAGGCTGACGCTATTCTCGCAACGCTTAAATTGAATTAAAATTATGTTAGAATTATCAGTTAAAAACAAATCATATAGGGTGTATATAAATAAATAAAAAAATTAATAAATATCTTGGGACATCTTACACAAATCAACCTAGTAACGGTAAGCTCAATTAAGGCTTGTGATGTGGGTACCAGGCGACGATATATATATATAATAGATAGATACATACAGATACTTAAATACATAAAGAGCCATGACCAAGGTACACATATTTGTGATAAATATACACAAATAATGCCCTCGCCGGGATTCGAACCCGGAACCTCCAGCTTCGTAGGCAGGGTCACTACCAACTAGGCTACGGAGGCTGACAAATTAATTGTATAACAATTATGATATTAATTGTATGACAATTATCACCTACAAATCCTTTCTTTTGTGTTTCGAAAGTTATTTATACAAACCCACTCACTTCTTAAATTGGTCCGTAGGTCTTTGGGTTTTAGTTAAAGTAACAAAATACCTACTTGAAATAAAGCTCTTATCTCAGTTCCGTTTCAATACTGATATACGAGATTGCTAAGAGTAGTGACAGTTTTTATAGCGAGTTTTGATTGTCAGCCGATGATTTGGAACATTATATAAAAATTATTTATCAAAACATATTTAAAAATTGTAAAGAAGTGAACAAGATGATTAGTCTTCACTAGCAATGTACAAGCTACAGAATATTCTCAAAATTGCGGGAATATACAATACAATACAAAACTCTTTATTGCACACCTCACACGTAATAAAAAAAAAAGTACACAAAACAAAAGAAATACAAAAAACAGGGATCACAAAAGGCGGCTTCATCGCTCAAAATATATACTCGGAAATTTCCGAGAATTTTCATGAGAATTAAAGAGTAAGTTCTCATTGAGAATGTTTCCATGAGAACTTATAAAAATGTGTTATAAATAATTATTTGAAATCGTTAATAAGTAAACAAGGCAGTTAATATAACTCATAAAGCATACTGTATCTAGTACGGTCTTGGCTTGATTAGATTATTAGTTAAATTGAGATTCTCGAGAACATTCTCTATGCAAGTTTCGCAACTTATGAAACTTCTCGGTACAATGCTAGTCTTCACCAACATTACACATATTTTCATGCAAACAGGATTGAATCGAGGAAACTTACGCATCAGCATAGTCTGTCCGCATCCACGCGTGTAACGCCATGCTCGAAACGTCAGGACAATATTTGGGCGGATTTTTGTTTTGTTGTAGTTTTTTCAAATTTGGATATTTTCATACTTTTTCTACTCAGAATCGCTCTTTCGATCCTCATTAGCAGAAAAAAGTGACCCAAGAATTCCATACATTTTTTTGTCTTCCACTGAGTTACTCCGAAGAAAGTGTATGAAAAATACTAGTAACCCAATGGTTTTTTTTTTGGGACTTTTTTATTTCTATCAGGATCGAAAGAGCTCGTGATTCTGAGTAGGAAAAATGTAAAAAAGTCCAAATTTGGAAAATTTTAAAAAAACGAAAACAAAATAAAAATCTGCTCATTTATTTTAATGTATTTGGTAATCGGATTGTCGTTGCCTAATAGAGGCCTGTCGTAAAATTTGTTTCAGCTTCAATATAGAATTAATAATTACACCCTGATTGATCAAAAGGCATTGAAATTATGGTGTCTGTTCTATTGTGGACGCTCATGGTCGTTTGAACTGCTTATAAGGGTTCAGTGGATTCTAATTATACATTGCTTTAGGTTGATAGGTCGATAATGGTTGATGTTTTTGTTGACAATAGGGTAAATCCATGTAACTGTAATGAAAGTACACACCGCCGTGTGGTGACGGCAGTAAGAATACATTTGTCACCACCCCAACTCCTCCTTCGGGTGTCGTAAGAATCGACTAAGGAATTGGAGTGTCACTGACCATTATTTGATAAAAGATTGATGATGGGCAGCAGCGTCATCATAGTGGACACATTACAATACAGATTTGTGTTGTATCGCAATAAAGATGTTTGTTTTTTTTATTTTCGGTTTCCGCGTTCACAAAGCGCGCCGCGCTCGTGAGTCGCTAGGCTGGAATGCGGACTCAGTGAGTGCTTGATAATGGAGACCTAGGTACTCCGAAACATGTCGCGCGTAGTAACTATAAACATGTGAGTCTAACCGTTTAATTAGGTATAGTTATTAAGTTATTATGACTCACGAAAGACAAAATTCAACGATAAATCTTATCCCGCTTTTGAGCTGAACAAATTACGAAAATAAAATGATATGATAATGAACACATTAATTTGAATAATATGACAAATTCAATATAATTTTCGTCGTAATGTCACATATCAGCGGCGTAAGAGAATATTTACTGCGGGAACGCGAACGTTTAAGAATGGGCTGTGTTAGTATGGATAGCGGCTCATGAATTTCAGTTATTGAAATAAAGTTTAAATAACACATATTTATTTCCAGGATTTTTTTTACCCTCTGTCAAAGTTAAGAGGATAGGAATAAATCTTATTTTTCTGTTCAATCTTTTATCTTATAAATTGTAGATGCGGGTACGATTCTCGTCCCTTCTTGGTCTCTCATAGAAGTCCATTATACAGTATTTTTTATTTAATAAATGACATGTATTATTAACACGCTTTTATTAGCTTCACTTGCAACTAACTATGTATGTAAGGACATCTTAGACTTGTACCTTAATTGGACCCACTTCTTGGTCTTCGAGGATGAAATTTTGCACGCGCTCTGATTTCTTATGACAATAAAGTTAAGAAACGTCATTACAAATTCAATATGGCGGCCTAGCCAAGATGGCGGACTGGCTGTTTGATAATATGGTTATCAAATGAAAGGGTTTGCTCTCAGGGAATAAGAAAAAAGCTTGTTTTTAGTTTTTTTTTTTTTTCATTTTATACTAGGTACATTAAATTAATAACTCACTTATTTCGAGTGCCCAAAAATCTCAGATAAATGTGTCATTATCAACCTTCGAAAAAATAGAAAGAGGACATTGGACGACCTGGATGGCGTCCTGTGGTCGTTATAAAATATGGTTGGGCGGACATAATGGAGGCGGATCTGTGTGAACTCAGCGTCGGCTCTTATGTTGGAGGCCAGGATCCATTTTGCCTTTTCGCGCTAAGAAAGCAAACTAACTCTTTCGTCGTTCAGGCAACCCGTCTGTGGAACTAGCTACCTCTCCTTATTAGACAAGCCCCAAGCAAACCCATTTTCAAACGACTGCTCCGGAAGCATCTTCTTTTAGATAAATATAAGTAGTTTTCCTCCGTCAGTTAGTTTTTGATATCGAATAGTATGTATTCGTTTATTTAATTATTACATAAATATAAGTAGTAGTATGTAATTATATGTATTGTTATAGCCAATGCTCGACGGGGTTGAGCAGTTTTCATACAAAATATCACGTGATACATGTCATTTAGTATGAAAAACAGCTCACCCCCGCCTAGCATTGGTTATAGTCTTTTACAATGTATTACTATCGCGTTTTTATTTATACTAGTTGAGCACCAACTAAAACTGTTTGGTCCAATGATTGACTGGTATAGAATGCCTTTTAACCTTAAGTCTGCCAGTTGTACTATTTCCTATGTTTTGTGTAATAAAGTTTAAATAAAAAAAATAAAAAATCTGAATTAATTCACAAGCCTTCTCCACACTCGTTCGGCTTACATACTCGCTCCAAGAGTCATAAAACGACCATAGCCCCATATTACGGCTGCATGTGGTTTACGCGAGTTACTCGAGTATTATGCAAACGAGACACTAATAAAATAAACATTCGTAGAAGATATTTGTGCAATTTTAATAGTTAATTAGTAAGGTCACACTTGAACGTGTAAATGTGTTGTTTGGGGCAGCTTTTTTATTTTTAAGTACCTCAATTTGATGGCAGATGGTGTTTTCTTAGGAAAGTTGGGATTACCGTGGTGTAGTGCTGCCTTTATAAAATAAAAAATATATAATTGGTACAGTCGACGTCAAAGATATCATTACGGTTTAGGTAAAGTCGTGTAAATATATTTTTGTCACCTCTATATCTTTGACGTCGACTGTACATGTCTATCGTTTAATTTTATTTTTTGTTTTGTTTTTCGAAAAAGCAAAGAGCTATATCGTTCCGTGATTCGCTTCTTATTTTTAGATAATATTATAACTTAAAATATTTTTTCCAAATTCACTTTTTTAGTAGTAGTAGTAGTAGTAGTAGTAGTAGTAGTAGTAGTAGTAGTAGTAGTAGTAGTAGTAGTAGTAGTAGTAGTAGTAAATTATTTATACAAAACGCACTCACTTGTCAAATAGGTCCGTAACAAAATACCTACTTGAAATAAAGCTCTTATCTCAGCTCTGTTTCAATACTGACATACGAGGTTGCTAAGAGTAGTTACAGTTTTTATAGCGAGTTTTGATTGTCATCCGATGATTTGGAACATTAGGTAATTATATAAAAATTAGTTAGCAAAACATATTTAAAAATTGTAAAGAAGTGAAGAAGATGATTAATCTTCACTAGCAATATACAAGCTACAGAATATTCTCAAAATTGCGGGAATATACAATACAATACAAAACTCTTTATTGCACACCTCACACGTAATAAAAAAAAAGTACACAAAACAAAAGAAATACAAAAAACAGGGATCACAAAAGGCGGCTTCATCGCTCAAAATATATACTCGGAAATTTCCGAGAATTTTCATGAGAATTAAAGAGTAAGTTCTCATTGAGAATTTTTCCATGAGAACTTATAAAAATGTGTTATAAATAATTATTTGAAATCGTTAATAAGTAAACAAGGCAGTTAATATAACTCATAAAGCATACTGTATCTAGTACGGTCTTGGCTTGATTAGATTATTCGTTAAATTGAGATTCTCGAGAACATTCTCTATGCAAGTTTCGCAACTTATGAAACTTCTCGGTACAATGCTAGTCTTCACCAACATTACACATATTTTCATGCAAACAGGATTGAATCGAGGAAACTTACGCATCAGCATAGTCTGTCCGCATCCACGCGTGTAACGCCATGCTCGAAACGTCAGGACAATATTTGGGCGGATTTTTGTTTTGTTGTAGTTTTTTCAAATTTGGATATTTTCATACTTTTTCTACTCAGAATCGCTCTTTCGATCCTCATTAGCAGAAAAAAGTGACCCAAGAATTCCATACATTTTTTTGTCTTCCACTGAGTTACTCCGAAGAAAGTGTATGAAAAATACTAGTAACCCAATGGTTTTTTTTTGGGACTTTTTTATTTCTATCAGGATCGAAAGAGCTCGTGATTCTGAGTAGGAAAAATGTAAAAAAGTCCAAATTTGGAAAATTTTAAAAAACGAAAACAAAATAAAAATCTGCTCATTTATTTTAATGTATTTGGTAATCGGATTGTCGTTGCCTAATAGAGGCCTGTCGTAAAATTTGTTTCAGCTTCAATATAGAATTAATAATTACACCCTGATTGATCAAAAGGCATTGAAATTATGGTGTCTGTTCTATTGTGGACGCTCATGGTCGTTTGAACTGCTTATAAGGGTTCAGTGGATTCTAATTATACATTGCTTTAGGTTGATAGGTCGATAATGGTTGATGTTTTTGTTGACAATAGGGTAAATCCATGTAACTGTAATGAAAGTACACACCGCCGTGTGGTGACGGCAGTAAGAATACATTTGTCACCACCCCAACTCCTCCTTCGGGTGTCGTAAGAATCGACTAAGGAATTGGAGTGTCACTGACCATTATTTGATAAAAGATTGATGATGGGCAGCAGCGTCATCATAGTGGACACATTACAATACAGATTTGTGTTGTATCGCAATAAAGATGTTTGTTTTTTTATTTTCGGTTTCCGCGTTCACAAAGCGCGCCGCGCTCGTGAGTCGCTAGGCTGGAATGCGGACTCAGTGAGTGCTTGATAATGGAGACCTAGGCACTCCGAAACATGTCGCGCGTAGTAACTATAAACATGTGAGTCTAACCGTTTAATTAGGTATAGTTATTAAGTTATTATGACTCACGAAAGACAAAATTCAACGATAAATCTTATCCCGCTTTTGAGCTGAACAAATTACGAAAATAAAATGATATGATAATGAACACATTAATTTGAATAATATGACAAATTCAATATAATTTTCGTCGTAATGTCACATATCAGCGGCGTAAGAGAATATTTACTGCGGGAACGCGAACGTTTAAGAATGGGCTGTGTTAGTATGGATAGCGGCTCATGAATTTCAGTTATTGAAATAAAGTTTAAATAACACATATTTATTTTCAGGATTTTTTTACCCTCTGTCAAAGTTAAGAGGATAGGAATAAATCTTATTTTTCTGTTCAATCTTTTATCTTATAAATTGTAGATGCGGGTACGATTCTCGTCCCTTCTTGGTCTCTCATAGAAGTCCATTATACAGTATTTTTTATTTAATAAATGACATGTATTATTAACACGCTTTTATTAGCTTCACTTGCAACTAACTATGTATGTAAGGACATCTTAGACTTGTACCTTAATTGGACCCACTTCTTGGTCTTCGAGGATGAAATTTTGCACGCGCACTGATTTCTTATGACAATAAAGTTAAGAAACGTCATTACAAATTCAATATGGCGGCCTAGCCAAGATGGCGGACTGGCTGTTTGATAATATGGTTATCAAATGAAAGGGTTTGCTCTCAGGGAATAAGAAAAAAGCTTGTTTTTAGTTTTTTTTTTTTCATTTTATACTAGGTACATTAAATTAATAACTCACTTATTTCGAGTGCCCAAAAATCTCAGATAAATGTGTCATTATCAACCTTCGAAAAAATAGAAAGAGGACATTGGACGACCTGGATGGCGTCCTGTGGTCGTTATAAAATATGGTTGGGCGGACATAATGGAGGCGGATCTGTGTGAACTCAGCGTCGGCTCTTATGTTGGAGGCCAGGATCCATTTTGCCTTTTCGCGCTAAGAAAGCAAACTAACTCTTTCGTCGTTCAGGCAACCCGTCTGTGGAACTAGCTACCTCTCCTTATTAGACAAGCCCCAAGCAAACCCATTTTCAAACGACTGCTCCGGAAGCATCTTCTTTTAGATAAATATAAGTAGTTTTCTCCGTCAGTTAGTTTTTGATATCGAATAGTATGTATTCGTTTATTTAATTATTACATAAATATAAGTAGTAGTATGTAATTATATGTATTGTTATAGCCAATGCTCGACGGGGTTGAGCAGTTTTCATACAAAATATCACGTGATACATGTCATTTAGTATGAAAACAGCTCACCCCCGCCTAGCATTGGTTATAGTCTTTTACAATGTATTACTATCGCGTTTTTATTTATACTAGTTGAGCACCAACTAAAACTGTTTGGTCCAATGATTGACTGGTATAGAATGCCTTTTAACCTTAAGTCTGCCAGTTGTACTATTTCCTATGTTTTGTGTAATAAAGTTTAAATAAAAAAAATAAAAAATCTGAATTAATTCACAAGCCTTCTCCACACTCGTTCGGCTTACATACTCGCTCCAAGAGTCATAAAACGACCATAGCCCCATATTACGGCTGCATGTGGTTTACGCGAGTTACTCGAGTATTATGCAAACGAGACACTAATAAAATAAACATTCGTAGAAGATATTTGTGCAATTTTAATAGTTAATTAGTAAGGTCACACTTGAACGTGTAAATGTGTTGTTTGGGGCAGCTTTTTTATTTTTAAGTACCTCAATTTGATGGCAGATGGTGTTTTCTTAGGAAAGTTGGGATTACCGTGGTGTAGTGCTGCCTTTATAAAATAAAAAATATATAATTGGTACAGTCGACGTCAAAGATATCATTACGGTTTAGGTAAAGTCGTGTAAATATATTTTTGTCACCTCTATATCTTTGACGTCGACTGTACATGTCTATCGTTTAATTTTATTTTTTGTTTTGTTTTTCGAAAAAGCAAAGAGCTATATCGTTCCGTGATTCGCTTCTTATTTTTAGATAATATTATAACTTAAAATATTTTTTCCAAATTCACTTTTTTAGTAGTAGTAGTAGTAGTAGTAGTAGTAGTAGTAGTAGTAGTAGTAGTAGTAGTAGTAAATTATTTATACAAAACGCACTCACTTGTCAAATAGGTCCGTAACAAAATACCTACTTGAAATAAAGCTCTTATCTCAGCTCTGTTTCAATACTGACATACGAGGTTGCTAAGAGTAGTTACAGTTTTTATAGCGAGTTTTGATTGTCAGCCGATGATTTGGAACATTAGGTAATTATATAAAAATTAGTTAGCAAAACATATTTAAAAATTGTAAAGAAGTGAAGAAGATGATTAATCTTCACTAGCAATATACAAGTTACAGAATATTCTCAAAATTGCGGGAATATACAATACAATACAAAACTCTTTATTGCACACCTCACACGTAATAAAAAAAAAGTACACAAAACAAAAGAAATACAAAAAACAGAGGTCACAAAAGGCGGCTTTATCGCTAAAAATATGTATTCGGAAAGGACCCCGGGCCTAAAGTATGGAAAATGTGGTTTCAGTCAAATCTTCTGAAATTTTGATATGTTATAGATTTCAGTGCCCTGAACAAAAAACTCTATGGGTGCTACCACGGTTTCCGGGTCCCTTTCCATGTTCTGCTCGATTTTGTACCAGATAACAAAGTAGTACTTAGTTCTACTTCGGGTCTATTTATTTAAACAATTGACATTAGTTTGAAACTTTTTTGTGATAATGCTGGTTAGGTAAAGACATAAAACGTCTACAATGTCAACTTCATACGCACGTGATTGACTTATGTATCGTTTATAGCTAAATGTGTGATTTTATAATATACTTGACATTGTAAAATATGAACTCAAACATTAGAAAATATGGCGCTACTTTTAAATAAAGGACATTGCTTCGTATGTAATAATGCTGTTGATTTTCGTGCACTGCGGCGGATACCTACCAGAAAACAACGAAGAAAAGTTGCAATCTGCTTGTTGAGTTCAACAACGAGTCCCGTGTGTGTATTAATTGTGACCGATTGCTGAACTCAGCCGGCATTGTATGTAGACGTTTTATGTCTTTAACTAACCAGCATTATCACAAAAAAGGTTCAAACTAAAGTCAATTATTTAAATAAATAGACCCGAAGTAGAACTAAGTACTACTTTGTTATCTGGTACAAAATCGAGCAGAACATGGAAAGGGACCCGGAAACCGTGTTAGCACCCATAGAGTTTTTTGTTCATGGCACTGAAATCTATAACATATCAAAATTTCAGAAGATTTGACTGAAACCACATTTTCCATACTTTAGGCCCGGGGTCCTTTCCGAGAATTTTCATGAGAATAAAAGAGTAAGTTCTCATTGAGAATGTTTCCATGAGAACTTATAAAAATGTGTTATAATTATAAATAATAATTTGAAATCGTAAATAAGTAAACAAGGCAGTAAATATAACTCATAAAGCATACTGCATCTAGTACGGTATTGGCTTGATTAGATTATTAGTTAAATTGAGATTCTCGAGATTCTCGAGAACATGCAAGTTTCGCAACTTATGAAACTTCTCCTCGGTACAATGCTAGTCTTCACCAACATTACACATATTTTCACGCAAACAGAATTGAATCGAGGAAACTTACGCATCAGCATATTCTGCCTGCATCCACGCGTGTAACGTCATGCTCGAAACGTCAGGACAATATTTGGGCGGATTTTTGTTTTGTTGTAGTTTTTTTAAATTTGGATATTTTCATACTCTTTCTACTCAGAATCGCGAGCTCTTTCGATCCTCATTAGCAGAAAAAAGTTTTTGTCTTCCACTGAGTTACTCCGAAGAAAGTGTATGAAAAATACTAGTAACTCAATAAATTTTTTTTGGGACTTTTTTTATTTCTATCAGGATCGAAAGAGCTCGTGATTCGGAGTAGAAAAAATGTAAAAAAGTCCAAATTTGGAATTTTTTTAAAAACGAAAACAAAATAAAAATCTGCCATTTATTTAAATGTATTTGGTAATCGAATTGTCATTGCTTGATAGAGGCCTGCCGTAAAATTTGTTTTAGCTTCAATATAGAATTAATAATTACACCCTGATTGATCAAAAGGCATTGAAATTATGGTGTCTGTTCTATTGTGGACGTTCAGGGTCGTTTGAACTGCTTATAAGGTTTCAATGAATTCTAATTATACATTTTAGGTTGATTGGTCGAAATTGGTCGATGTTTTTGTTGACAAAAGGGAACTGACCCGAATTATTTTAGACTTTGTTATAACTTTAAACTGCAGCCAATATATTTTTTAGTTATGATCTCTCTCATGATACGTCAGTGAATTAAAAAAAAAAGAAAAAAAAAGGCTTTGTCTGACTTTCCATAGCATTGAACGTCTTTGACACGTAGTGAAACACGTTCGTAGATTTATTTGTACGTTAATACTAATAAATATAACAATGTACTACGTGTAAGATCTTAAGTTAGTGATGATACTAGTTGTACAGTCACGTCTAATAATATGTATACATTTCGGAACGTGTGTCGAAGGAATAAGGATCAAAATTGTATACCTACATATTATTAGAGCCGAACGTACATGTACACTTAGTTTTAATTAAATCCATTTTATTATGGGTACATTAAATCACACATAATTAAGTTAACACAATTGAAAATAATCAATAATAAGGAATAAAATTTTATATATAATTATATATATAAATTAAAGGAACCTACAAATAACAAAATCTCTCCCAAATGGTTGCCAATGGGCAGTGTGCCCAGAATGCTGGCCGCATTGCCACGTTGTATGGCAATGCTTATTCGCTGAGCGAAATATTGACCAGCATTCTGGTCACCAGTGGTATCTATTAGGAGTGAGGATATATCTCTGTATAGACGACGCGCATTGGGTCCCCAAGGCCCCAGCGTTTCGACCCCAAATGCCTCAAACATATAGCCACTGCCGAGGGTTGCATATTTGCTGCGTTTGAGGTCCTCCGCTGTGGATGGAGCACGGTCCGCACTTAGTTTGCATAAGTAATATTAACCTGAAGGAAGAGCGGCGCCACCAAACACAGGCATTTTTTGCTTACGGGCGGCTCCATCGCCTAACATTATTAATAAATTGTGTTGTATTGCAATACAGATTTGTATTGTTTTGCAATAAAGATTTTTGTTTTTTTATTTTCTGTTTCCGCGTTCACTGAGCGCGCCGCGCTCGTGAGTGGCTTGGCTTGAACGCGGACTCAGTGCTTGATAATGGAGACCTAGGCACTCCGAAACATGTCGCGCGTAGTAACTATAACCTCGTGAGTCTAACCGTTTAATTAGGTACCTATAGTTATTAAGTTATTATGTCTCACGAATGATAAAATTCAACGACAAATCTTATCCAGCTTTTGAGCTGAACAAATTACGAAAATAAAATGATATGATAATGAACACATTAATTTGAATAATATGACAAATTCAATATAATTTTCGTCGTAATGTCACATATCAGCGGCGTAAGAGAATATTTACTGCGGGAACGCGAACGTTTAAGATTGGGCTGTGTTAGTATAGATAGCGGCTCATGAATTTAAATGATTGAAATAAACTGATTGATTTACAAAAAAAAAACTCTCTGTCAAAGTTTACAGGATATGAATAAATGGGTCATTGTCAATCCGAAAAACAAAAGTTGTCCACTCGATTTTCAAAAGTTTTAAGTTATAAAACAGCTTTTATAAATCTATGTTTCAATATGATTGCATAGGGCTATAGACCGGGGAACCTAGTTGCACTGTGAATTGTTTTATCCCAAAATGAGTACAGGAATTCCTTACTTTTAGGTATGTCCATTGTCCACCGAAAAGACGATAACCTAAATCTGACAATGACCCAAATCTTATTTTTCTGTTCAATCTTTCATCTTATAAATTGTAGGTGCGGGGACGATTCCCGTCTTGGTCTCTCATGGTAGTCCATTACACAGTATTTTTTATTTAATAAATTAAATGTATTTTAACACGCTTTTATTACCTTCACTTGTATATAAGAAGATCTTGGACTTGGACCTTAATTAGACCCACTTCTGGGTCTTCGATTGGGATGAAATGTTGCACACGTTCTGAGTTCTGATGACAATACAGTTAAGAAACGTCATTACAAATCCAATATGGCGGCCTCGCCAAGATGGCGAACTGGCTGTTTAATAATATGGTTATCAAATGAAAGGGTTTGCTGTTAGGAAATACTAAAAAAACTTGTTTTTAGTTTTTTTTTTCATTTTATACTCATCATCATTTATTTAAGAGCTTGGCTCTTGTCGGTGGAGTAATTTCCATTCTATTCTATTATCTGCCTTTTCCTTCAGCTCTCTATACGTTTCAACTTCTATAGTTTCCTTCAATTGCTCCATGTAGGCTCTCCGTGGTCTTCCTCTTTTCCTTTTTCCTTCTATCTTTCCTTCGATTAAAACTTTAATGAAGTCATCATGATGAAGTAAATGAGCTATCATTTTTCCTCTTCTATTTTTAATCACTTTTAATAATGTTCTTCTTTCTTAGACTATACCCAGTACCTCTTCATTAGTCTTTTTCTCTGTCCAACTGATCTTTTCTAACCTTCGCCAACACCACGTCTCAAAAGCCTGCAATCTCTCCCTGTCCCGTTGCATCAAGGTCCACGTTTCACAGCCATAGAGAGCAATGCTCCAAATGTACACTTTAACTAGTTTCTTCCGTGTCAAGCGTGATATTTTAGCAGTGAGCAAAGGTCTTTTTAAATTAAATGCTTGCTTGGCCATGGCTATCCTGGTAACATTATCAGGTGTACATCTGGAGTCATCGGTTATAATGCTGCCTAAATATTTAAACTTCTTAACCTGTTCAATTGCTGTATTGCCTAAAGAAATTGAAGTGACAACTGTTCTTTTTGATATCACAAGAGTTTTGGTTTTGCCTGCATTAATTTTGAGCCCAGATTCCGAAAAAGTTGTGTCCATAGAAGTTAGCAGTGCCTGGAGTGCCTTCCCATTTTCAGCAACTGCTGCTATGTCATCTGCAAAACGTATAAATTTTACATTTTCCCATGAATTATTACCCCGCCTGTGCTAGACTCTGTTAATTTTCTTATTGCATTTTCAATGAACAGGTTAAAAATGATTGGTGAAAGTGGGCACCCCTGACGAACTCCCTGTCGTATTTTTGCGATTCCTTTCTGTTCGTTAATTACTATTGTGGTTTGTTGTTCCCTGTACAGCTCTAATATAATTCGTCGATCTCGATAATCTAGGCCTGCCTCTTTCAAGACTTCCATCAGTTTGTTCCAATTGACCTTATACTTATACCAAAAGCTTTTTCTAGATCTATAAAAGCTATGAAAGTATCCAAATCCAAATCTAATCTACGGTCAACTAATATTAGTCTCAATGCAAGTATGGCATCCCGTGTTCCCTTTTGTTCTCTAAATCCATACTGGTCTGGTCCTAAATATGCTTCGGCTATTGGTCTAATTCTATTTTGGATAATTTTGAGTAGTATTTTGCTAGCTTGTGATATGATGCTCAAAGTTCTATGTTATAATTTTATACTAGGTACATTAAATTAATAACTCACTTATTTCGAGTGCCCAAAAATCTCATATAAATGTGTAATTTTCAACCTTCGAAAAAATAGAAAGAGCTTACATTGGACGACCTGGATGGCGTCCTATGGTCATTATAAAATATCGTTGGGCGGACATAATGGAGGCGGATCTATGTAAACTCGGCGTCGGCTCTTATGTTGGAGGCCAGGATCCATTTTGCCTTAGGTATCGCGCTAAGAAAGCCAACCAACTCTTTTGTCGTTCAGGCAACCTGTCTGTGGAACTCGCTACCTCTCCTTATTAGACAAGCCCCAAGCAAACCCATTTTTAAACGACTGCTTCGGAAGCATCTTCTTTTAGATAAAAATAAGTAGTTTCCTCCGTCAGATAGTTTTTGATATCTAATAGTATGTATTAGTTTATTTCATTATTACCTATATAGGTAGTAGTATGTAATTGCAGTATTGTTAGAGCCTTTTAATGTGTATTACTATAGTGTTATTATTTATACGAGTTGAGCGCCAACTAAAACTGTTTGGTCCAATGGTTGACTGGTAGAGAATGCCTTTTAATCTTAAGTCCGCCAGTTGCACAATTTCCCATGTTATGTGTAATAAAGTTCAAATAAATAAATTTAAAAATCTGAATTAATTCACAAGCCTTCTCCACACTCGTTCGGCTTACATACTCGCTCCAAGAGTAATAAAACGACCATAGCCCCATATTATGGCTGCATGTGGTTTACGCGAGTTACTCGAGTATTATGCAAACGAGACACTAATAAACATTTGTAGAAGATATTTGTGCAATTTTAATAGTTATCAAGGTCACACTTGAATGTGAATGTGTCGTTTGGGGCAGCTTTTTTTATTTTGAAGTACCTCCATTTGATGGCAGATGGCGTTTTCTTAGAAAAGTTGGGATTAACATCGTGTAGTGCTGCCTTTATGAAATAAAAAAAAAATATAATTGGTACCTGTCTATAGTTTAATTTTATCTTGACGGCAAATATTGTAAAATTGTTTTGTTTTTCGAATAAGCAACGAGCAATATCGTTCCGTGATCCGTTTTTTTTATTTTACAAATACAAAATACAAAATACAAAAATACAAAAATATTTATTTCTTTATAAGTACATATACATTCAAAGGGATGGGGCCGCCCAGTAAGCATTTCTGCCTGTGTTGGGAGACACCGCTCTTCCAAAAACATGATTATACATGGGTACTTGTTACTATGATATTAACTAGATTTAATCCTAAGCTTACAAAATATTACAAAACATTGATATTACATAAAAAATAAAAATAATAAAAATAAAAATAAAAATAAAAATAAAAATAAAAATATAAAAATAATAAATAAAAATATAAAAATAAGAATTTTGAGATGGAATAACTTAATTTTTTTTCCAAATTCAGTTTGTAAAGTTCTATCATCCAGAACATTTAATTGTATGGTTCGATGAAGCCGCTACTAGCTTTTTGTTTAATGCTGCCGTCTTAATAAAATTAATTTTGTTTATTGCCGTAATTTCTACTTACTTATTGTTTGCTAATTTTGCTATGCAATGATCTCCTTTCTCCATAAATTCTATTGTTATATTACTCCTAGTTATTTCTCATTTCTAAACAATGAACACTCAATAACCAAGCATTTCAGCTCGAAACTCCGTTCTTTTCACCGCTGAAACCTCCACCCTTACCATTGTTTTTTCTGTGATAAGGTGGAAATACCAATACGTAACATGTTAATAGAGAATACTTATTTGAATCCCGATATTATGCTCATAATATATATTATATAAATCTACAAAAAGTAAATATTGTCATGTGTTTAGGAACAGGAGTTTGTAAGTTTTGTTAAATAATAGTATTTGATTTATAGGGTGACAATATCTAAATTTCTCAAAATTGCAAATTTTCTTTATCAACTCCATTGTACGAGTAAGTGTCAGGTGCTCTTGCTGGCAGTCCCAATAGATGGCAACAGTACAAGTTTGAATGTCAATTTTCTTTGTCAACTCCATTCTACGAGTCTCAGGCGCTTTTATTGGCAGTCCCAATAGATGGCATCTCAGTACAAGTTTGAGTGTTACATGTTGGAACATTGAAAATATTAACACTTAGTCCTAATAAATGTCAGCCTGTTTTAAAATTGTCGTAAAATTTAGATATAAGCTAATCATTTCAAAGTTGGGATATGAAGCATTAAAGGCTCATACATTTATCATCGTTTAAATGCCCTAATAGTTGATTTTATCTTATCGATGGCAACTCAAGCTATGATGACGAGTGCTGGTACAGCGTTGGGTACTAGTACTTCCACCTTACCATGACTTTGTACGGCCAATGATGTTATTCAGTTCGTTGTCAGCCGCATCGTCTATATCATTCTTCAGGTAGAACCCAAAAAAATGTAAACCAACTTAAAACCTTGAGTTCCATTACATTTTTATTTCAAATTATTGATATTTATTAGTATTATCGAAATAATATATCTGCGAACGTGTGTCAAAGACGTCAAATGTTATAAAATAAAAAATATATATATTAAATTAAAATTTCTCCGAGAGAGCAACACAATAAAGTTTTATTTCGTGGTTCATATGATAAAGATTGATAATACTTACAATGTACCTTATCTATTTAATGATTTTTAACTCAACATTTGATTTTGAGTAGGGCCAACTTTGAAAACGCAAAAAATGATCCACGGAAAGAACATGTCTAGTCAATTCAAATTACAGAAGGAAAAATCACCTTACTTTTAACAGAATAAGGTGTGAATTTGCCCTGATTTTTTTAAGCACTGGACACTCGTCAAAGGTCATGTTATTCATTTCATGATAAAAGGTATCCAGCATCTACTACTAACTATCTTTCTAAAGACTTTTCTTTTCCTTTATCACGTTTTTGATTTCACTCATGATTTCAAGTAGGTATTGTTGTTTTATTATGCGAGGAAGTAATATTTTATTTTTATTACACTGAACTTATCTGTGCCCGAAAACAATTAGTAAGGGTACTTTTCACCGCTGAAACCTGAACGTGGATGGAATTTGTACTGAAAAAACATTCATTATGGCGACTCGACTGCAGAGTTCGTATGCGATTAAACTCGTCCTGATTTTTCCCGAGAAAAGTCCGCAAAAGCTATTTCAACTTTGCTAGGGCATAATACTGTTCGATATTTGCATACCAATTTGTATGGTCGGGTGTGATATGCTAAGGCGTGATATGTTGAAAATCATGAGTTCTGTGGAAGTTTCTGGAAAATAAAGTCGTTTAGTGTCTTATTAAATCCAAGGCTTTTATAGCGCAGATGTTAGCAGTGACCCTCCCTGAAAAGCTGTTATTGTTGTTATTCTGTCATGTCACTGAAATGACGAGAGATCACTGGCGTAATGCCTGCTTTGCACTGCGAGCGGAGCGGACTCATTAATGGCTCCGTTTAACTTTCACTGCTGCTGTGACTCGCAGCCGTCAACTGAATACTAGTCCTTAGCGAGCGATGAACGTGAAACGGAGCCATTAATGAGTCCGTTCCGCTCGCAGTGGTAGGCGGGCATAACTTATGACAAGAAGATCCCTGTGCGTCTTAAAGGCTTGGTCTATAAGACTATAATACCACCACTTATGTACGGCAGTGAAACTTAGGCCGTGGCACAAGGACATGTTCATGCCGTTCAATGAAGATGCTGAAGTGTACATGCAGAGGCCCCAGACAGGTCCAAAACTGCAGAGGGCCATCTGTACTAAAAAACGTCGTACTAGACACGTGCCAAAAGGAAATTCGTAACTCGTGTCGATTTAAAACACTCCCTTCGGTCGTGTTTTTAAACATCGCCACTCGTTTCGCGTTTCATGTTTTTCGCACTTGTGTCGTAATGTACTATTTTGTAAATGTTAAAGCTGTGATTTTAAAAGTAATTCAGGAAAACGAAACCGAATTATTATTACGTGAACCAATGCGCTGCCTAACATTATACAGTTCGTCGAAATTTGCGTTCATATCAATAGCACTCCAATCAACACGTTTTTATTGAAATTTAACCGTCCAAACGAAAACAGGCAATCCTCTAATTTGTAGCACGTCACTTAGCGCGAATGTTTTTGCAATTGAAAATCGCTGTTTCGATTCACTTCTACGCAACATGCCCTGAATACTAAATGACGAATGAGCTGAATGCAAAGTCGACTCCATATTTTCGTAGCACCGCATCAGATATAAAATTTACGGATATGTAACCTTTATTTTGTAGATAATAAGGTTGCTTTTAAAATTTATTTGTGAATCATGATACGAGCTTCAGAGAAATAGCTATGAAACGCGTTACACTTTTCTTCCACTTTTCCTTGGTAACAACGTTAAGATATTCCTTAATGCTTTAAAAATCTCGATCGCTAATTCATTTCAAAGATTTTTGTCTGGGTTATAGGGAGAATAGGTTACAATCGTAAAACATATTATAAATTATTGATGTTGTATATTAGACAGCATTCGTATCCTATTTGGCAGTGACCCTGCCTATAACCCTCAGTTCCCAGGTTCGAATCCTGAGTACGACATGTATTTTGGTGTTATAGTCATAACTTTCCTTAGTCACGAAGTGTGCCACCTATGGTATTTTTTTAAACTGTATACAACACAAGTCTTTAAGTGAGTGTACCATGGGACGAAATAGTTTGATTGATATTTATTTATAATTATTAGAAGAGGAAAAAAATGATAGGTCATTTACTTCGTCACGATGACTTCATTAAAGTTTTAATTGAAGGAAAGATACTTAGAAGGTAAAAGAAAAAAAGGAAGACCACCGAGAGCCTACATGGAGCAATTGAAGGAAACTATAGAAGTTGAAACGTATAGAGAGCTAAAGGAAAAGGCAGAGAATAGAATAGAATGGAAATTACTCCACCGACAAGATCCAAGCTCTTCAATAAATGATGATGACTATAAATAACTACTGCGTTTCACACAAATTGTTTCTAAAGTTAAGATGATAATCTATTTTCAATCAAAAACAATCACTTTATCGCAGAACCACTGATCATTCCGAAATCTACCCCTTAATATAACTTCCCGTCAACTAAGCATTATTAAGAAAGGATTTTGTTATAAACCAGGGATTACAAACATATTAAATCTCCCATCCCATCTATCTGTTTCCCAAACACCCCATTGAGCTTTGGTATTAAGATAAACAGTCCCACAATAGTGAGAATATAAATTATTGTTTTAAACCACTACCTACACATTATTATTGACATAATTATTTGAACAATTATGTTCTTATTCCTTGACAATGCTGTCAGTTAATTATTCGTCTGTTTCTGTCTGTCAATTTGATATTCACAATTGATAGAAAGAGATAAAACATAAGTTACTTGTACTTGTAATGCGTGACATGAGCTTTCTAAATGAGGAGGTAATTGTTTTTCTACATCAAAGGCAACTTGCCTCTCAAAAGCCCATATTATTTTTTTTCTACGAACATTATACTGAAACATATCAGTTTGACCATTGGTTGACTGATAGATAATCACTACATTGTACATATAAAATAAAGTCACTTTTTCTGTCCCTATGTCCCTTTGTACGATTAAATGTTTCAAAATACGCAACGGATTTTGATGAGATTTTTTTAATAACTAGGTAGAGTAATTCAAGAGGAAGGTTTATAATTATGTAGGTATAGTACCCGTGCGAAATCGGGGCGGGTCGCTAGTGATATATAAGGGCATTGTGGGTTTGTTGGTTAGTAGTGTGTCTATTTGTCTCCTATGATGATGTTGCTGCTGCCCATCATCAATCTTCAAAAATTAAATGGTCAGTGAATCTTGAAATCACGCTGTAATCAATTTAAATCCCCAAATTCAATAATTTCCTACACCCCACACAGAATCAGAGTGAATTGGTTAATTGATACGAACCATATCAGACAAATCATCGATATATCCTGACAGGATATTTTGACATCGCATAAAGGGTTGATTCGTAACAAGGGCATTTGTTATCACCGTGACGCAGCATGTTCTGTGGTGATATATCACAGGCTGACGGGAGGGCCAGTTAACCGGAGACAGGAGAAAATACAGTAGAACTATTTATAACCAGGGGACGGACTTCTCATTGCACTTTAGAGTACCATGGAGCCGATATTAACATTAAAACTTTAGTCTATTCAATCTCATAACTCACTTTGTTTTAAATCGCCACGAGTTACGAATTTCGTAATAGTAGTAGGTGGTTTCGTAGTCGTAGTAGTGTATCGTAAGACGTTTTTGAACGTGCGAAAAGGAAATTCGTAATTCGTGTCGATTTAAAACAAAGTGAGTATGAGATTGAATAGACAATATTGAAAGACACTTCCGTACGAGTAGATCGCGCTTTAATATTTCGCTACTTGTTTCGAATATCATTTTGCGCAAAGTCATTTTTTTATCACTTTGTCCATGGGCCTCAGTTGCTGCTTTCCATCAGGTGGGCTGAGAGGTCAGTTGTCTACCTTCGTAACTTAAAAAAAGTAACAAATATCTACTTAAAATAAAGCTTGTATCTCAGTTTTGACATAATAGTGACATATGTAAATGCTAAGAATAGTGACGGTTTTTTTAGTGAGTTTTGCTTGTCAGCTGACTATATAAAGTAGACCTGCTGTTTCCCATTGTTTTACAGTATGGTGGACTCTTTGTTTCCCTTCATTTCACTGACTGCGCGAAAGTCAAGGGTCATTTGTTGTGAAATTTACGGACCCCGATATTAAAATGCCTTAATGCTAAAAACGGTTTTTGCTGCAATCAACATTTATCTTTTAGCGTTTTATTAGGGTTTCTTAACTTCCTCTACTCGTAGTTTGAATAATCATTTTTTGAATTTATGTAATTGTATTTAGTTTTTAAAATTAAAGTTACTTTTCAAATGTTATTGTCGTCACGTCATCAGCCTATCACAGTCCACTGCTGGACGCAGGCCCCTCCTATTAATAAGGCGCATTACGAGGTAAATGCCCATAATCGCCACGCTGGGCAAGATTGGCGATCGCAGTAATGTGTCCATGACGCTGCTGCCGATCATGTTTTATCAAAGAATGGTCATTGACACTTCAACCCCTTAGTCTAGACTCTTACGACACGCGCAGGAGGAGTTGGGGTGGTGACAAATGTATTCTTACTGCCGTCACCACACCGCTCACTGTGTAAGTTCCTATGTAATAGTTGTTTTTAAAAATTGACTTCCATTTATATTACAAGAGACAAGTTTTTACGAAATAAGTCCTTGGTGTGAAATATTTTCACCATGAGATTACTTATGTGTTGAATTCTAACTTTTGTGAAACATAACAACTATACATATATAATAATACGGTTGAACTAACGTTTATTTCGCGAGTCGGTTGGCGCAAACGCGGGTTCAGTGCCTGATAATGGAGACCTAGGCTCTCCGAAACATGTCGCGCGTAGTGACTAAATACTCGTGAGTTTAACCATTTAACTAAACAGGATGTAAGTATTAGACTTACACCCTGTATAATAATAAAACTACCACCCGTTAAGAGCTTCGCCTGTATTAGCAGGCGAAGCTCTTAACGGGTGATAGTTTAGGACATAATATTATAAGTACATTTAGATCAACTTTCATTTAAAATTAGAGCAACAAAATTATCCATACAAAATAATTCGGCGCGTAATGTAGAGCTACACACTCAAGTTAACCGCTCGTCAACAGCTAATTTCAAAAGCAAATAACATAACTGTCTTATCAATATCAACAAATGTTCGTACCTACATTGCTGCTCCGAAAATCTTAAAAAAATTCTTTGGGGTCATAATTAAGTGAAATTAAAAAAAAACTCGAAATTCATCATGATTACACAGACGATTTCCATGTCATAATTTATCGCTCATATTAGATTTACACACTGTATGTACAATACTTGTTATTTGTTATTATTGATAACGGATCTTTATCGGTATGAAGAAAACTTGACAGATTTTTAAGGTTGCATAAATGCAACGACGTTTAGTAACTTGTCTTAGTTAAGTAGTTTTGTCTAAATCAACTTTTAGCACATGAAAATCAAGTGTACTTATTGAATTCTTCAAGTTATAGTCTAGGAGACAGACACCAACAGACACTTGGATAAAAACATAATTTGATTTACGTGTGACATACTTTAGCAGCTGATATTCACGACTAAAGTCAAAGCTATGAATTATTTTCTATTCCATCAAATTGCGCATTCACACACCTTCCATCATTCACCATCACCATACCCTAATCATCGGCATTTCACACACGACCGATTAGGCAATTTCCCGCTTCACTAATCACACATTTCATTTCAACAGGACAATATGTAATTTAACAGGCATCCCTTGCGATTGTTCCATGAGAACTTCAAACTACAAAACGCCGTAACCGACGCCTTGTTTCTATTGTAAAAACACTTTTTTTATAACCATATACCATGGGAGAATCTTATAAAATCGAAATGACGTAACCAACAGTCCTTTTCTATCGTCAAATACCTTTTTCGATGCGAAAAGCAGTCACCGGTTAAAAACAAAAGAACATCGATATGCATTCAAATTGTGTTGCGTTTGAAACTTTACAACTTACGTTTCGAGTTCGAAATATAAATGTTTTGAAATATTCACTTGTTACATTTATGTTTTGCGGCTGGCTGGTATTTATGGGTTCTGTCAAGTGTACGCAAAACAAACTTATCGATCGAATTTTCTGGACGGTTAGTAATTTATTTGCGTACTCTTGAATGGAGTTTTTAATTAATTGATACTAGAATAATGGGTTGGGCATAACACTAGAGCGCATTTATATGAATTAAAAACAGTTTCCACATTCTGGAGTTCAACAGTGTTTGTTAGATTATTTTTGTTAGCTATTTTTGAACCTTTCATCAAAATTATGGCCCATTCATCCATAGTTGTATTTATTATCTAGTAAAAAACTTTCTTTCCAAAACAAGCACGTTTTCTGTCGCAATCCAATAGGAAATAATAAGTTTTGACTAAAATACGCACTCAGATATCTTGATGTAGGGAAACATGGCAGTGTTATGGAATAAAATGTATTTGGAGCATCGCTCTCACGCTATACGAAAGGGATTCGCATAGGAGGCACCTAGCATGTATTGTCTGCCACTTCGATTATGGTCAAAGGTGATGCCTAGCCTCATAACAGATTGCATATGCCTACCCGAGAGGCGTGGTCGCCTCGTCGGCTAGTGTACGTACCTGGTGGGTCACAACGGAAGAACAGCGCTGGCCTAGCCACATGCTGAGTTGTGACCCTTTTGTGGCAAGCTGTTGTTGTGTACTTATTTGTAAATGTGTAACAGTTATTTCATTTCATTACAAAAATTCGACCGGCGTCCGCTAAGCTGGAGTGGCCGAGCGGTTTACGCATCAGCCGCGAAAGCTGAGGACGTGGGTTCGAATCCCACCTCTGGCGTTGGTATACTTCGGTAATTTTCTTTGATATATGACATCTAATATTTATATTTAAATACATACGCCCTTATTTATAAACGTCTGCTAACTTAACAAGCCGTTAATAATTGTTTGTCCCTTTTGCTCTTATGGACACATTGTTAAGACCGAAAGGGACAAACAATTATTAGCGGGTTATTAAGTTAGCAAATGTTTATGAATAAGGGAGATAGTAGTATTACTACTTTAAAAAAAATACTAAATTCTTTTGAGTATTTTTTTGAAAGACAATTTCAGTTGTTCTACAAACTCTGAATGTGAACTTTACACACATACATATAGGTATTGTTTGGCCTCGAAAAGGTTAAAATGATGTGCTCATTTGCCCTTAATATTTGTATAATGCAATCATCTATCTAACACAAAGTCAAGCATATAAGAACAAAGACAATTATACTTACACGATATGTTAAAAGACCGTCGACCCCTGAAACGAGGCAATTTTCCTTTGTCAAAAGTAATAAGACACTCAAGGAAAACTTCTATTTCAGGCGTATTTGTAAACATGTCATACGTAAAAACTAAAAGGTCCCATTTTATTAATGTTTTGTATTATGTTTCATTCACTGATCATTCCCAAAAAAGTATTTTCCCCTCACTAGCTCGTAAAGTGCTCGTTTATCCTTTAATACGAACGTGTAAAAACGCATATTATTCACTTGTGTGGCAAAGTAATGACCTTGGTTTTGGAATAACAAAACGTAAAATGCTCATGGAAATTGTTCCATATTAATGATAATTAAATAATTAGTTTGAGAATTTAGTGTAAAATACAAACCTTTATATAATATGATGATTTTAACATATAAATCCTAAAATTCCATAAGTAACAATTGTTTTAGTGAATGATGATAAGATGACTAGATGCAATCACAAAACGCAGAAAATGTCAACATCAACATTGTCAAAGAATATTATAGGTTATAATCTTTATTTACCGACTCGAACACGCATAAAAATAGTAAACTAAACAACTTTCAGGGTGTTCTGTTATAATTTTGTAAAAATAATGAATGAGAATGATTTAATAATGCATTGGCGTTGGTGTGCAACTACAGGAATGTGTTAAAATCGTGCTGCGTTTACTTTTTCGTGGTAAGTTTACTACGACAAAATCTTGCATTAAATACATGATGCATTTGGAAAATTATTATCACTAACCCGATGATGATTGTAATGTGAACAAATAATTACCTTTTTTGAGTTTCCTCGCTATAGTGAGGGGAAAAGTTTTGTGTTACACACGGGTGCAAATGTATTTTACTTCTCGTATGTAAAAACATTCGCTGCGCTCAGGATTCTATTTTAGAACCACTCGCTTCGCTCGTGGTTCAACTATAGAATCCTTTCGCTTGCTCGTGTTTCAATTTCATACTCGCGGGTAAAATACAACTTTGCACCCTTGTATAACAAATAACTATTTCACAATTAAGACTGACTGGTTATTAAAATTTATGCCTATAGCATATTTTTTACTAAACGAAAAGGGGTGAATATCTGAGCATTTCAACTGCCTAATTTTGGTTGGCCGGAGTTTCTATTCATTACTATGTGCTACTTTATCATTTGAAAGAGGTACGGTACCTTATACAAATGACATACTATAACATTGAGACGTATAGAAACTTCGGCAAAAGTGATGCCACCAAAATTAGGCGGTTGAAACGCTCAGATATTCACCCAAAAACACAATCTGAATAAAATCCAAAAAATCCGACATTTCTGCCATTATTATTTATTTGTAAAAGCTTTTGGTACTAGGTGAAGGTACAACTTTTCAGAAACGTTGCAGAACCTTACAGACGGTAACCAATTACTGTATTCGAATCGTCGGTCCAGATTTGCGACTCAGTACAATTTGCATGAGCATTGTCGGACCGAATCTAGAGTTTGAAATTAACCTGGCCACTGGCTAGTTCAGCTGCAAACTTTTGTCATTCCCGTTTCCAGACCTTTACTACCAGTAACCGTAGCATGAGTTGGAAAGTAAAGGATACGGTAGGTTTTACTCGATACGTAATGCATTCTATAGCGCTCGCATTGACATTTTTGAACGAGCGCGATGGGCTGCTTTAAGTATCGAGAAAATCTAACGTTTTCTTAATGAAGTAAGACAAAACGCTACCAGCAGACGCTGTGCCAGAAGGACGACTTATTGTCTTACCCCATTAAAATAAAAATCGTTTCATCTTACCCTACCTTCCCTTAATCGTACAATTTAGTATTTTGATTTTCTCGGATAAAATGCAAATTATGTTTAGAGCCTTCAAACATTTTATTTGACGTTTATTAGCGCATTTTATTATATTTGATGAGTCAAAAATCCTACACATAAATCTAAATTGAATATTTTTTCATGTGCTGGGGAAATAAGCCAACACAACACCAAAATGGATGCAAATGCATTCATACTTGATGACTACACATCATCAGCCTCTCTCAGTCCATTGCTGGACGTAGGCCTCTCCTATTATCTAAGCGTATTTACGTATTAGGAGGTAAATACCGACAATCGCCACGCTGGGCAAGCGGATTGGCAATCGGTTGATCTAATTATTTCAATCTTCATTCAAGATCTTGATGACTAATTCGATGAAAACTCGTAGTAAAGGCGACAGGTAGCGATTCTTGGGCGACGAGCTTATTCTACCGTAGTAAATAAAGTCGTTTATGTACGAAGCGTGTGTGGAGATAAGTCGTTTTTAAACTGCAGCGTCAGTGTTGTGCAGTTCGCAGTAATGACTTCCAGGCACTGATTTTATGAGCTGCAGGTTTGATTATATTGCCATACTCGGATCTACATTTGAGTTTCATACTGATAAACGGGATTTTAAGGTAACTAGTACCCTGGTAAATTGTTCGTTCTTTGTACGGAATATTCATCGCTCTATTTTTCTTGTTGTTGGAACCAAAAAATAATTAAGACCTTCTAATCGTCAAAATCGAAGAAGGGTCAGGTGTAATCTTTTATAGAAAATATTGCAAACGGGCTGATTTCAAAGAATAATTTCAAATATTTACAGGATAGGCAGAATCCTTTTTAATAAGTGGCCTATTTCACCATAATTACAAGTGTGACAGTTGTAAAATATCACTGTTACTGATGTCACAGGCCTCCGTTGGTTACGGCTCCCACTTACTATCGGACGGTCCATGTGCTTGTTTTCCACCAACATAAAATTACTGCTAATAACACGATTACATCGTTAATAAACTACTTTTTATTTTTCGAATCCCGTGACAATTGTAGCAAGGTTTAAGTAAAATCTTGACATGAGGTTCGACTTATGTCGGAATTTCGCTACAATTGTCATGTTTTTTGTGACAATTGTAATTTTGCTTCTCAAAAAAGTACTCGTTTAATGCTGATTTATTAAAATTCCTGCACTACATTTTATGTTGGTGGCAAAAAAACACACGGCCCATCCGATGGTAAGCGGTAACTGTAGCCTATAGACGCCCCCGTTTGTAGAAACAGTAAATTTACAATTGTAGTACTTGTCAACGTAGTGAAATTGGGGCCAGATTATATAAATTATATACTTAAGAAAAACAATATATGTAGGAAAAAATATAATGGCAAGGCTGTTCTAGAAAATTCCATCGAACAAAGGCTCGTCGATAATTGAAAAAAACTACGATGCCTGAAGTTGACACTTTGACGTTTAATTTTAGTGCGCGCATTAGAAAAACAAAAAGGTCAGTTTCAGACAATAGTTACTCCTATTTTACTAAATAATACTAAAGTTACTTGAGTAATTACCCGGGGCTTATACAGCTAAGTTGGACAAAATATAGTTGTATTGTTATTAATCACATCTTTATTCTGTACGTGGAGTTTGTTATAGGTACTGTCAATAGCAGAAGTAGCAGGTACGATTGAATAAGTTTAGATATCATAAAGTAAAGTAAAAGTACATGCCAATATTTACTTCATGTGTTTTCAACTTCATGAACCAAACCATGTAGACGGAATATTTAAGTTAATAAAATCCTTTTATTCATACTATTAAGATACTTACTTACTTAGACTTATCGTTATCAAAGAAAAATAATTATGATCTATTAAACTCTCCATTAAATTCTTAAAAAGTAAGTGACGTAAATCCAATTTAGGTTCAGAAACTAAAAAATAATTTATATTCTCGCTAAAAATCTATCGTAAATAAAACACATTGGCAAGGAACCTAGACAGTTTATTATCAAACTTAGTAAATTGCCTCGCACAGTTTCATGTACTTGCTTGTAATTGATTTTCAGAGTTTAATGCAGCTAATAAATCTCATAATAAACTGCCTTCTTTAGTACTTCGCTGTTGAAAAATGTTTTCCCAACTTTTAATTTTAAAAGGTTTGGTACGGTTTTGCGTTTATTCTTTGTTTATTGTGTAGATTATTAAAATATTTATTCACAATACCCTGAACTGTCAACATTATGGACGAGTCTTGATTTAAAAAAATATACTTTTCATTCATCCGTGGTTTTATATTAAAAGAAAACAACATTTTTATTGGCTCTATAATTTAATTATTTCTAATTTTATAAAATGATAATTTTAGGCACGTTCAAGTCATTCAAACAAAGGCCTACATTTGTTTATCCATTCTGATTGAGAAGAGAAAGCTTAAATTCGAAACTACGGTGAGTGCTCGGTAGTTCTTACGTAGTAGAAACTGGGTAGTAGAAAGATCAAATTAGAGACTAAATCCTTGTTTTTTGCCATCATCGTCAAGCAAAAAAAAAATACTGTCATATACTGTCGTTATATACTGTCAACTTTGCCTAGTCTCCAGATGGTCGATTTTATTTTGATTTTGTATTGAGCTGCAGCGAATGGCGCACGAAATTTTTTGACTTCATATCAAGTCAATGGCAGTGAAAACGTTTGTGATACGTACTAACCTCGTTACCATGACAGGTCTATTGTATATTTGTATACCTTGATCTGAATAATATATGCTAACATTTTCAGCCGTCCAAATCCTTAATTCAAAAGATTCCTTTTCAAATTGTAAAATTTAAAGCACACATCTTAATATTCATTACAAAATTAATGTACCTACCAAGTTTCAATCAAAAGCTAATGTAATTAAATGAAATCTTTTCATAAAACTCCACATGTAATAAATTAACAGAATTGGGAATTAAAAGGGATGAAAGGAAAGGGAACTTGGATCAGCATTTGGCAAGTTTCAGCATTTCAATTGATGTTTTTATTCAGAAAACTGTAGGTAAATTTGATTAAATGGATCCAAGAATAATTATTGATGTAGTTATACAGTATACAGGGTGGCATCTCAGTCGTGAAGCAAGCGTGAACAGGGTACTAAGGATGGTGACGCTTAGTAATTTTAACTATGGAGATAACCAAGAAATTGCGAAAAATTCTCCTTATTGGGCGGATTTTTATTTTGTTGTAGTTATTTTCAAACTTTACAAATTTAGGCTTTTTTACATTTTTTCTACTCAGAATCACGAGCTCTTTCGATCTTGATAGAAATAAAAAAGTGTCCCAAAAAAAATTTCCACCGAGTTACTACAGAGCTCGCGATTCTGAGTAGAAAAAATATGAAAATATCCGGAAAATTTTAAAAAACTACAACAATATAAAAATCCACCCAATTATGAGTTAAGTGGAATGTAATTGTTCACTATAAACATAATATATGCTTCTTATTTGATATTATTACAATTTTTATGATACAATTTATATTTTTTCTTACAGAACAAACCTTAAAGAGTAAACACTGCGCACAAAATCAAGACAAAAGCTTCAACTTTGAAATTCAAAACAGCCGTACTCAAGCCACAATACCCCGATTAGAATTCAAGTATTATAAAATAATACACAACAAGTGCCATCACAAACCGGTCGTACAATCTCGTCAATGCGACTTAAAATATTCCGTTCCCATGCTTGGACGATACACGTAGTCATTTTATTATGCCCTAACACGACCTCTCTTTTTCAATATAAGGGTAAACCGTAAAATTTTATTTTGTACTGGTTACTTTGTTCATTGAATCCTCGTGTTATGCTAATCTGGCCCATAATGCGGTGCATTGTGAAGCTGCTTTGAATAAGTATTTACAGTAAGCAGGGATGCATTAGCGTTGGCTTAAATTTTAAAAACGTCTCATAGAGTGTTATATATGGGTCTTAAAGCGCGGGTTGAGATATCATTAGTGCGCAGAGCAGGCTCTCGGGCCAGATTAAGACTAGCACTGCGTTCTTTAGCTGCCGACCTCTGTAAGACTGGGTCTTCACTTGAAGTGTTTTTCTGCATGATTTTTTCTAAATATTTTTTTTGGACTATCGTCACCCTGCGGGGTTTCAGAAGGTCGTTGACTGCCTTTCAGATGGGAGGTAAATAAATTAACAAGAGCTTGGATTTGTATGTGTAATGGTAGTAGTGTGTTAGCAACCTTATAAGCATTTTATTTTATTACTTGAATTTTATTTGCTGTTGTATTATCAGCATTTGACTCATAGTAAACCGAATTACAAACACATGAGGTCTACTTTATAAGTTTATATTTTAGTAACATAACTATAAATGTGACTCCAATCTTTCGATAATTCATCAATTCTTTTTCAATAATCCCACACATTATTGAAAAAGAATTGATGTGCGGGAAATACCTCAGATCACAACTCATTCTGTAGTTTATCTGTGTGAGGATGAGACAGAACAGTGGCCTATACCACAAAACTTTACAAGCGTACATTTCTACAAAATTGTATAAATTCCCATACAAAAAGTTGACAATTTTGTAGAATTGTACGCTTGTAAAGTTTTGTGGTATAGGCCACAGGCATAATCTAGAAACATTGTGACAGCCTCCACATCTATCGTACTACAATAAAATGGAGGAGGACAGCGAATTATGCAATCCTCGTATAATTATTTATCAAAATTTACGAAGTTGGGATAGGGATCATCAAGCTGTGCGTAGAGATCATCATTCGTAAATTTTGATGTAAAAAGTGGTGGTGGCTTATACTAAATGAGACCAATCTGTGCCACGATTTTGTATGTCATACCTGTATTATTTTTCCTTCTTTGGCTGAGTGTATTATGAATAAATTATATCCTATCTATTCTATTTGCATTATTTGTAAACAAAACCACGTCTACTCCCACCTTTATAAGTCTTTCTAGTGCTTTGGCAAATGAAATCGTAGCTTTAAAATGGTGACATCTATGGAAAATGGCAGTCCGGTAACTGTTTTTGCTGCCGTATATCGTGTGCAGGTTTCTGAAGAAAATGGGAGGCCATTAAGCCTGCGCTAGTTTAAATAGGTGTATTGTTCGAAGTATTGCCCGTTGAAGTATCCTAAACGTCTTCTACTAAGCGAAAGCTTTCTTAGCGAAAAACGAAACAATGTAAGTATAAGATGAACAGATACCCCGGATGTTGTAGACAGTTGTTAATTTAGATATTGTGGAAGACTTTTGGGTATCTCAATTTGGTCTTTTTAAAAGACCTATTTAATAATACCACACTATAAATTACATCAAAATAAAAAAAAACATCCCCACTTTACCTACTATTAGGGGAGGAAACCGAAAGAAAAATGTTTTTATATTTCATTCTACCACTTTGTCGGCGTGAATTATATATATTACCAAATTGTAATTTTCTAGTACTAACGGCCTCTGATCTATGCTGCAGACAGACAGACAGACGCTCAGACAGAACCCTAAAATTTGTCAAAGACACGACTAAATGCAACTCATTATAAAAGTTTGATATCAGAATCATAAAGTTTTTATGAGGCTTCAGGCGTAGGAAAACTATAAACCTCATAGACCGGTCTTCAAATGATCAAAGGAACATCTATATTTATATTCTGTGGTTTTATGTTGCAATTTGGGCCAAAGGATCTTAATACCGGGATTACCCATTGTACGAAACGGCCATTGTCAATGCATATCGCAGCGTAAACAGACCACTTCTGTGCAAAACTAGGCCATTTGCTAAGGCACATCTTGAGACGCTGCACTAATCTCTAAATGCGTCAGTTTATCTTGCCAAGGACTGGATGTCGGAATGTTGCGCTAAGGCAGCGAGTCGAGATTACAGTGAACCAACATACTCGTAATATCAAGTTACACAAGTGCTTTACGGTGAAGGAAGATATCGTGAGGAAACCTGCATACATCTGCGAAGAAATTCAAGGGTCTATGTGAAGTCCCGAAGAAGTACTGGGCCAGCGTTGGGATCACGCCAAATAGGCACGTTTGATACCGAGTTGCGGTTAAATAGACTGAATACAATACAATACAATATCTATCAGCTGATAGATGTCCTTTGCTGCATATAAGCCTCCCCAGTAAGGAGGTTATTGCCGTAATCGCCACCCTTGGCAGGCAGGTTGGCGACCGCAGTCATATGAGTATACCGTATTTTAAGGGATGCTGCCCCGCCGGTGTTCTTGGGCGCAGATTAAGGAAATACTCAAGTAAAGGGTCATCATGGAACATTCTTCCACAAATCAACAAAATTATTACTGGTAACACCAGCTAAGGCTGTGTTGTGGGTACTAGCTACTCCTTCTACTCTAGATATGAGCCTGTTAATGTCGTCACAATAGACAGGAATGGGCAAAACTGGTGAAGGTATTTCAAGGGTGGACAGAGATGTACACTGCTTTCTTGGTACCATCTC
>JALPQI010017074.1:0-25877 GCA_025490895.1 Thaumatotibia leucotreta
AACCCAAGAACACGTGAAACCTGATCTCGCTTCCGGCATCCTCGGTAATTAGCGTTGCTCTCTAGATGGGATCAGATGAGACGAGACGGACACGCGTCAACCTGATTGATTATACTTTCACTCAATCAAATTAAGATCGGTGAGAGGGTTGATAATTATTAGCAGTGTTATTCACTAAGGAAACCGCCTTGCTGTCAGCGCTGTGTCAGCGCTGCGGCAGCGTCGAGCCTAAAAATGGTATTCACTAATGTACTTTCAACGACACTAGTGCTCGGTGACGAATGCGGCGTGAGCTGGAACTAAACTGCGTCGAGAGTTTGACGTTTAATGTACGAACTTCGTATTCTCTAACGAAAAACAGCGACGAACTCGCCCACAACCTCGCTCACAGCCTCGATTCCTAATGCCAAATAAAACAGCTAGGATTTTAGACAAGGCTGTCTCGGCGTCGAGCTCGTTGACGAACGCAGCGTCGAATGTGTGAATAAGAGAATAGCATAGCAGAACGGAGATAGTGTCTAAATAAACCTATAGAGAACTACTATACGAGGTGCCCATGAACCCATGATGAAAGGGAAACATTTTACCAACATATTCCTGAGGCTAAAAGAGGCAAAGATATGAGTTTTGGTCAATCTACAACAAAAAAAATGTTTTTGTTTTGGTTATTTCGAATCGCTCACTACATAAAATACATATACAAATTTTATTATAAAAATAATGGCACAAAATGCACTTATGATTTTTTACATATGATATGTACTTGTATTTTTTTTCCTTTTGTTGTCTGTCAATTTAGTATGACAAGACTAAGACAACACAGTAACAAAATCGTTTCCAAAAAGGCGTAACGGTCAAAAAAGATTTAAAAAGAGACATTTTCTCTTAAAATAGACGGAATCCGCCAAACTTCATACGACATTTTTTTAATTAAAATTTTGTCAGTAATCCGCAGATAAAAATTTCCCTTTCCTCATGGGCACATTGTATAATCAGGTACTACCTACTCAGTAAGGATAACAAATAAAATGCCATAAATGTACAAATTACATATTTCCCTATACTAATCGTTTTATAAAAACGCTACACGATGAAGAACAGACATTATAAAATCTTAATGACTCATCAGCAGTTAAAACAACAATGGAAAAATTAATTTTTATTACAGATAATATTTTAGAGGACGACATAGTCGCCATTCCGAATCCAAACAGGAAGTCATTAGCTAAAATCGCTTGACATAAAACGCTGTTAATAGTGTCAGTGGACAAGTGATGTCAAACGCGGCATTAATGGATCCTGTCAGCTAATTAAAAGTGGAAGACGATGAAGTAAATCACGCGGCTAATGCAGAAGACATGAGGTCAAGCGTGATCGTGGCTAGTGCAGAGAGTTCTGTGATTTATATTGATATTATTTTATCATTATCAAAAAAAAAATGAAACAAGCGCCTATGATGTCCTTGGTGTGGATTGTGAGACTGAGAAGCGCCATAAATATTAAAAAGGAATAAATATTTTCAGTGGTGTGTGTATGTAATGCTATTATTAGATCTGGTCTTAAATTAGTAATAGCATGTCAAGTAACAAGGGAAAAGCGATACCTAATGCACTGAAAAGCAGACGATAATAAAGATATATGAAAATCGGTAAGGTAAAATATTACTGTATGGTTATACATCAACGCATACGTCCTGCCTGCATACGATTCCGGTGTGGATTAGCATTAAGGATGAGTTGCATCAGTTTCTGGTTGAGTATTCCGAGCAGAGACAAACGTAACTAGATTATTTATACCATAATTATTTTTGCACCAAAGTAATAATAAACCTTTTCTCACAATTAAGTTATATCACGTAACCTAAAGGGCTAATCCGATAAGGATTCGGTCTAACAACTTAAGTCATCGAGCTAATTCAGCTCAGTATAATGTCAGCGGTAAAACCCCAAGCCACCAAGACGACGCGGAAAGGCTTTCCATTTCAGTAAACATTAGAAACTTGAGTCGGCACCATCCTCGCTAACAGGAAAAGTTTATGTGACACTGATGAATCCTTTTAACAAGAAACTACTCTACGAAGACTACCGAAATTGAGATATATGATTATCCCCAATTTTGTTTATCGGTTTTTAAACAAGCCGGTTGTATAACAGATCCCTACAAATCTGGCTATCATTAACACTAGTGACGTATTCCAGATGCTTGCCCAACTGAAAAACTCGTGGGGTCGTAGTTTAACACTTTTAGTATGCATTGAAGGGTTTGGAGACGAATTTATAGTGGTCTGACTGAATTTGACTACTAGGCAAGCAAAAGAAATGAACGATACCAAAACAGTCGCTTGCGCAGTGATGACAGCTCACCACTAACCCTCTTGTTAAACCAATACAAGTTAGACCTCTTAATCTCTAGCAGTTTTACCTAACAGGAGATCACAGTAATCTAAAGCGAAGATTTGGTAAGTAAAGAAATCAAGATCTAAGGAATTCGTTCCGGAATTAACCTCTCGTCACACTCCTGCGCACGGTGAAGTTTTTATGGAAGAATGGTCACGATCAAACGAAAGATATAGTTGGGACTTCTGGAAGGAATGCTCTGTATTTTTGGCGACATTTCAAAAGGTTCACATGTTTTTAATTTTCTTGTACGAGTTGAATGAACCTCAGATCCGAGCAGGTGATTTTTACACGTCTTACAGTGTTCTTTTGACTTTTACAAAACCGCGCGATACAACTACCTTTACTCACTTTTCTCAAGACTATAATACGATAAACTAGAAGATTTCCACATTTATGGTTCATCTATGGCGGTTCTGTCTGGCCAAAGTTTATGGAGTTCAGATTTGCGATTCAATTAATCCAATGAGCTCCACGAACGAATTATCAAAAATAATGTTCAGAAAAAGACTAATAGAATAAGTAATCATAATACAATTAGGTGAGAAGGAGTAAAGGATTAATTCCAAAACTAGTGTATTACATAACGATGTGGGCCATTAGCGTCGTGCCCACGCATGTGGCGAGCCGAGGAGAATTAAATATTTACTTCTATTATGCTCAAGATTCTCAAGAACTTGAATATTTACTTGTATCGATGACGTACGATCGCCAGACGCATGGGAATGGCCAAGGTAATCGAAAAGGTTAACGGGCACTTAGTAACGTTTCTAATATAGTATGAGGAATATTGAATATACATTATCATTGCCTCTGCAGAACATAGGCCTCCCCTTTACACCTCCGGTTGGAAATGACCTGCATCCAGCGTCTCCATAAGGTTGTCTGTCTATCTTGTGTATGGGGGATATTGCCAATGGTATCCAATTAATTGGGAGCTAACCGGGAACGGCACATCTATTCGTATACCTACGTGCGCTAGGACACCTTAACAATATCGGAGTGCTAAAAGTTTTCCACTCTTTTAACCACCTTGAAATTTTTTGTGTTTATTATTAATTAATAATCCCTTACGACTATGACCTTAGTTAGAACGATACGAGTAGAAGTGCGTGTCACATGATTTGGCGTAATTGCTCTATAAGATACTGATTGAAAAGACTGTTTAGAAACAATTCTTCAATTTGATTCCGAAGACCGACAAACAGATAACTCCGTGGCCCCAAGATTGCCCCATCGCGTGGCATTGACAGCTCGGCTAGATTAGAGATAACATTCCGAGAACATTTGCGGGAGAAACACGCGGATTGAACTAGACAAAAACAATAACAAGCCCACAAAAACCGTTCTCACGGACGCGTGTTTGACTGTACATTGCGGTAGTAATGCTAACATGACATTATGACAGTCTTCATGTAGAACTTTTTGTATGGTTGTTTTTGATTATCGTGAATGTTACTTGAACACTTGTACTAATATAGCATGCAATGGAAATAATGGAACACGCAACCGTGCTAGGCTAGACAATAAGACAGTAAACTATTATAAAAATAATACCAGTAACCAATCATAATTAATAATTGTAGTATGAATTATAATAACCAAAATATGTAAAACAGATTTTGGGTAAAATATCCAATCCAGGTTCATATGCATATTATATCCGTTGATTGAAGATTATAAACCTTTCTCTAAGTAATATTTTAAATCTTAATTTTGATGAAGTTGATAATCTTTAAAAATACAAATGTTATTGCTCAAATTTAACTCGCAAGATTTTGAACCAAAATATCGGGACACTTGAATTGAAACTAAATA
Organism: Thaumatotibia leucotreta; assembly: GCA_025490895.1. NCBI lineage: Eukaryota > Metazoa > Arthropoda > Insecta > Lepidoptera > Tortricidae > Thaumatotibia > Thaumatotibia leucotreta. Next base: position 4,215 of record JALPQI010017074.1, read on the forward strand.
AAAGATTGTCATAAAATAAACCTTGGAATCGTATAAACACTCAATAGCTAACAACCATGTTATATGTCCTATTCCCAGACCCTCCAGGAAGTGCAGAAATTATGGTAATTGGCTGCGGGAACGAGGTCGAGAACGCAATTCGACTTGAAGCTAAGAAGCTAGCGACCGAAAGTGTGCCAACCTTTGCGAGGATATTGGCAAGAGACAAATGAATTTATATTTCCCTACGATATCGACATCGTTAGACGATAAAATGCCTGTTGTTCGAACAATAAAATTAGGATATTGTAAGAAATAAATGGAAAAGCACGATTTTGAACCATTCGCTGTAGAAGTTCGTTAATTATCTTTAGTCTTGAAACTCTAGAATCAATGAGAAAATATCGTGACAAAATTGGGTTAGAAGCAGACTTGCTCATCCAGCATAAAGGAGTGAAGCCAAATAACTCAATAGCCATGAAGATAACATAGGGGAACCTCCAGACTAAAGCGCAGTTATCTAAAACTGGATCACAGGATGTGCGAAACCGAAGACAATTGGCGGGATCCAAGGCCGAGGCCGGCGCGAGGCCGCTCGCTCGTTGCGATTAATAACCGGGCCTCTGTTCCGTTCACGCTTTGGAAGAGCGATTTCGTGCTCAGTGGCAAAAAATCTTATGAGCAGACTCGATGGTAAAGTCGTAGTTTCAAAACTACAGGAACAATATGGCTTGGCCCCATCGGAAGATCAGCGCTGAATCAAAGCAACATGCTGAGACGAATCCTTCACCAATCACCACCTTTTTTCGTGGCACCATTTTTGTATGTCATATCATATCATACTCATACCTATTCTGTCCTTTCTCTCTATGTCTGTGTGTATTGCGAATAAATGATTTATTCCTATTTTTATTAAAACTTCGAAATCCGCAAATTTTGAGGAGCTATTTAGGGAGAAGGGGTTCCCAGTAACACCTTACACGGTATGAGCAATACTCATATACAGGGTGATTCTTGAGTCATGAGCAGGAGTGAACAGGCTACTACGGACGGTCATGCTGACCGACTTTCAATACGGCGACAACCAAGAAATCACCAAAGAAAAACTCTTAATTATGAGTTAATTGATAGTTAAGTATGAATTAACTCATAATTAAGAGATTTTTTATGCAATTTCTTGATTGTCTCCGAAGTAAAAGTTGCTCAGCGTGACCGTCCCTAGTACCCTGTTGACTCCTGCTCATGACTCAAGAATCACCCTGTATAGTAACTTTTCTCATAGTAACATTGGGAAGGCCAGGAACGGTGGAAGAATTTCGTGGAAGGTGGAAATTTAAGATTTTCGATGACAGCGGTAGGTCTACGGTTCTAAGGTTTGCAAATATTACGTCGCGGCCTTCTAAATCTTTCGCATAGAGTGTAATTTCGGGAAGATCAGAACCCTCCAAGATCGAGTTGAGGGTTGACTGCCTCGACAAAAACATCGAGTGTTTGTGTACAGTCGCCGGCGAAAGTGTATCGGGGTGAAGGCCGGTAGTTTGGCAGACTGTCAGGATTAGCACACGTGGCGCGTGATTCGATTACAACCGTGGACTTCGGCTAATTGAGTTACATATCGGAATTTAGCAAGGAAATGGATGTACATTCAATGTGACATGCTCTTATGTCAGTAAAAATGAGGTTGTGTTGTGTCACATATTTTTTGCGGTTGTCTACAAAAAAAACAAAACCAAAATAATTATCTCAGACGTTCTCCATTGAATTCTCCATCATTTTTTTTCTATTTATACTAATGTTAAATAGATATTTCCTCAGTCAAGCAAAAAGGAGGATATTTTTTCATAGGTATTCCCATGTCCAACCTGTCTGCCATTCATTATTCACGTCACCTTTCACAAGCTCACATCAACTCATACAATACCGTTATTGTTTAAATATGCATGTATATGCTACAAAGACGTGTCGTTTAAGGAAGTCACAACACAAGACCTCTGAACCGAGCGCTAAAACTTGCCAGGGAATGTAACAGTAAACCAGCAAACATTCATTATTGGTAAACCTATGACATTGTGTTGTGAGACATGTCCACAGCTATACAAAAAGGTATTGAAAACCATAAACAATAGTAAGTACATAGTTTTCTACAATGTTTCTACGGAAACGGTAAAACTGACAATATTGTTATGCATTAGGCCCATTTGTATGACTAGGGTTAACCAACTAACGCAGGATTAATTGGTCAAGTTATCCTTTGGACACTACCATTCGTTTGACTTCGTGCTAGCGATCTAAACCGTAGATTGTACAGTCGACGTCAAAGATATCGTTACGGTTTATTTACATGACTTTATTGCCTTGACATTAAGGTCGTGTAAATATATTTTAGGCAACTAAACCGTAATAATATCTTTGACGTCGACTGTATGGCAACGTAACTTTAACGTTTATTTGCTCTGCTCTTTTATATCAACGATTAAATACTGCATTCGCTCTTTTTTTGGATAAAATCAATGGCGTGAGGAACAGTATAACACCTTCGTTTATAAATCAAATTTAATTTTAGTTCGTATTGTTTTGGTTAATCGAGAAAAGTAACAAAAATGTTCAGTTTTTTTTTTCAAAGAAGGCTAAACTTTCAAGCTGGTGTACTAGGCTTATGAAAGATCCATTTGCTACAGAATGATGTTTAACATCTCTTTCAGATTCGCAAATGTGTTTCACAAAGTTGCTATTGTAATGCCACAAGAAGCCATCCATTACGGTCACAAAGGGAACCAATCCGACTTGTGTGACCAACTGTCACAGTCGAACAATCAGTCGAGCGATCTGTTCATATTGTGTTGTTATCATTTCCCTGACAAATCGATTGACAATTGCTTTGGAAAGATTGAACACATCAAAAACATCCTTCAAAACTCCTTCAGCTAATAAGCATCAAATTGACTATTTGTCTTTATCTCTCAATTTAGATTCACACTTGGTAGAAAGGAACAAAATACAAATTACTAATTACCTTGTAAATTTCTATTAAAATAATTTAATCTATACTTACTAATTTACATGGCCTTATCCATTTTCACGTGACAACATAGACATCCAACATACCTGAAAGCAAATAAGAATTGTTAATAAAAAAAATAATCATACCAAAATAATATTTGCAGAAACTATTCATAAAATTACCTAGTAACTACAAAGAAAGACTACATTCAAATTAACATAGATAGTAGTAATTATCTATGACACTCCAATTTAGGCTTAATTGGATTACATGTAATTGCTTCGAAATCTTGATTTCACAGTAGAACCCCAATTTTTTTAGCCATCTTCGTGTATAACCGAAATTGAAAGTGCATAAGGGGATACATTTCAAAATCTAAATTAAATAATACCCTGAAGCTGCATTTAGACCAAACGAGCATTCGCTCATTTTATCCCCCACTCTACGAGATTCGTTCGTTAAACAAAACGTGATTCGTCGAAATTCGTTGATTTCGTAGGTGGAGGATGGAATGAGCGAATGCTTGTTTGGTCTAAATGCACCTTGAGAAATACACGTTTTTCTGATCAGTTCCCCTTTTCATCAAGTACCAATAAAAAACTCTGATTCAAGTAATAAAACGATTGGTCGAGATAAAATCTAAACCAGACACGCGAGTAATCCTTCAAGCAAACAAGCTGCAACACGAAGTGCAATTTGCAACACACCATTAAGTCAACTTCTCATTGGGAACTTGAGTCTTATTGAGTACGAAATAAGGCACATGTGTGATGGAAATAAGTTAACTAGTGGGAGAGGTATTAAAAGGGCCGCCGGGAGCGGGAGCGTGTTTGTGCATTTGTAGAAAGGCTTGCTTCAGATTCCCCGGATTATCAATGTTATCGTGACATTCGTGACACATGACTTGGGAATGTTTTTTACATTATTATAAAAATTGTATACTACTTTAAATAAAATACAGTATGTAGTACAAAAATCACTCGACTGATGATTGAAATCTCCTGAAGAAACGAAACTTTGAGAATATTAAAGAGTTAAAAAGAACGTATCACGTTAAAAAGAAAACCCACACTAAATAATAATACAAGGTTAAAAGTGGATTATAACTGACCCATTGTAGTTGATTGCAAGGTAATACAAAAATTATTAAATTTCGAGTATTTTCGTAATAATAAAGTTGACAAAAACTACGTGTTCAAATATATTGAAAGAATCTTACATTTAAACAGTCCTTCAAAGTTCCAAACATTTCCATAAGACATTATTCTCGAAGAACAAAATCAATAGAAGCCCCATTAAACGCTTCATCGCCCGTCAGGTCATTGGCCGCCGCCATTACATTGCTGGTGTTACTGCAGAGGGCAGAACTGGCTGCGAACACCATTGAACTAGTAAGAAAAGGTACAAATAACGTGAGGACCTTGATGGATGATTGGAAAACTAAGGACTAATATTCTAATGTCAACTTTCACGATTTTGTCATATCAGCATAGTTCGCGGTAGTGGTCCAGAAACCTCGCTAATAGCGGTCCGTCTCACGATGCACCCTCAAGCAATGGCAACAAGGTGACTTAGAGGACTGCATCGCCACGGGTGCACGGCGGTCACGCGGTTCACCTTGAACGACGGTGACCTTCCAGTTTGTGATGTCATTTTCACGGCGAGTTCATAAAATACGAAGGTAGGTTGAATACATCAAAGCTGCGACATTAGCGACAAAGTGGGACGGTTTACTAAAAAGGCGCACTTATTGTTGAGGGTGAAGTTAAAACATGGTCAAGGGTCGAATTTCGCCTACCTCAAGTTCATAGCTTAAAGCGTTTCGTCTAATTTTTACTTTTTGAATAAATGGTAGTCGTTTGATTAATGTGCCTAAATGATGTCACGTCTCTACTGATAGCGCTTATCAGACTGTCACGGGGCAATCGTAGCTACACTAAAAATAAAGTGGATTCCGCTCAGGAATGCACTGATAAGGGGGCCTTGAATGTTCACTTCTATTTGAACAGTAGTGACCACGGTTCACGAATGACACAAGATTAGGATTTTTGAGAGATTTCGTAACGTATTTAGTAATGTTAGTCAATACAAATCGATACATATTAAACGTTATGAACAAAGCGTTCTGTTTCATAAAAAGTACCGAAAACCGGTGGCGTGCATAGGGTTTTTATTAGTTAGAATATAAGCTTTTTTTTTATCTGAGGATCAAATAATTTTGAACGTCGCATTGCAAACTCACAAGTGGACTGACTGAGACTTTGGGTAAAGTAAAAGAGTCTGTAAATTGCGACAAAAACTAAGTCTTATAAATAAATAAATATCTTGGGACATCTTACACAAATCGACCTGGTCCCATGGTAAGCTCAATTAAGGCTTGTGATGTGGGTACTAGGCGACGATATATATAATAAATAGATACATATAGATACTTAAATACATAGACAGCCATGACCAAGGAACAAACATTTGTGATAAATAAATACACAAAGAATGCCCTCGCCGGGATTCGAACCCGGAACCTCCAGCTTCGTAGGCAGGGTCACTACCAACTAGGCTACGGAGGCTGACAAAAACTCTCTTATATATCTCGAAAACTCTCATCATCATCCTGGCGGTATATCCTGACCAGTGCCAGGATCCGCTTACCAGTTTGGCCGGTCTTTTGCATCCTCAATAGGGAGACCATTGGCACTCTTCCTCAATCAGTAAATATCAGTATCATACAGGATATTCACAAGTTAGTTCAGTCAAAGACAAAATAAGATGTACACAAGAATGTTCAAAAATATGTCCCAGTGCACTCTAATTGTGTAATAAGAACGTCGTAACATATTTATGAGCGGATTCCTTCGATATTTATTTTTGCACTTCAATTGTAACGGCTGCATCTATTGTATTGTTTAACTTATTAGAAGAAGTAGCTACATGAACTATTCCCTACACCAAAACGTCCAAAACATTTATTTGCTCTCTAGCGCTCACATTATTATCTCGTTTCATGCTTACGTTACAATTCCATATCCAAGTGAATATGAATTATTTCCATGAAGGAAAGGACTCGGCTGGAGGGTTTATATATAGTATAAGCAGACCGGCGGCATACCACACTGTCTAAGGAACGTCGTCGCCGTACAAAATGCATGCAGCTATTTAGATGAAGTCTTCACATTAGTAGGTATAGGTATGGTTGCATTGCAGTGCAGTCAAATCGTGATATCCAGAGTATAAGAGCGCTATCCGCCATATTCATATGTCCTTGGTGTCTGTATGTCTGGGAGTGTTTCCTTGGAACTCCTGGGTAATTAGCGCATGGATATATCATATATGTAGCGGATTTGGTAAATTCCAGCAATGACTGGAGGCTTTATTTTATGGAACAGGCCACCATATCGTGACGACAGACGAGATCTGTACCTTACTTGCACTGTCTATACTAATTATCGTACGGATACAGGAGACATTTCGTGAATTCCAGCGGCGGGCGATGCAATGGGACGAGACGCGGATGCTATATATAGGGGAGGCAACGAGCATCTCACGGCATTCCGCAGTCTGCGGCGTAATTTATCAGATCTTGAGAACTATTTGATACTCCTTTTTAAGGTAAAACGCAAGATCGAGAAAAAAAAAGTGGTTTCCAGGTGCAATTTTGGGGCTATTAGGAAAATTTTAGATGACAACGATGAATTATACGGTCGTATTACAATTATAATACTTACTTAAAGACTGTCCACGTAAAAAAGTGGTCGACATAAAATTCTTAAAATAAAATAAATAAAAGAAAAATGAAATATGTCACTATGACAGTTAGAAAGCGGGATATATAAGGTTTATTTTAGGACTACTTTCGATTTAAAAAATAATAACTATAATAAAATGGCCTCTAGCCAACTGGACAAGCGCAAAAGTATTTTGTACACTTACAATGAAAATCCTGATATGTCGTAAGCTAAGCTAGCTAAATTATTATCCGTTCCTAAAACTACAGTCCAAAAGGTATTGGCTAATTATCGCTCGAGGTTGACGGTCGAAAAGAAGAAAGGTTCGCGTAGAAAACACGGTTTCATGGATAAAAATAAGGCAAGGAAAGTCATTGAGCACTTTAAGAAGAACCCAACACTGTCCATTTGAGACGTCGCCAGGAAATGTAAGTTATCGAAGTCGTACGTTCAGAAGATCAAACAAAAAGCAGGTTTACACTCATATAAAGCGTCTAGCGTTACAAATCGCAATGCTACTGAACAAAAAATATGTAAAACTCGAGCCCGAAAGTTGTATACAAATTATTTAACGAAATTTGATTGCATTTTGATGGACGATGAGACCTACGTCAAGCCATATTTCGAGCAGTTGCCAGGGTTACAGTTTTACGTCGCAAATAAACTAGGAGGTATTGATGATAAATTTACAACAAAAAAATAGACAAGTTTGCAAAAAATAATTTAGTGTGGCAAGCCATATGTACATGTGGTAAAAAAAGCAAATCTTTCGTTACAACTGGCACGGTTAACCAAGTCGTTTACATGAAGGAGTGTTTAAAAAACGTTTATTGCCGTTCATAAGAAGCCACGCCCAGTCAGTCATATTTTGGCCTGATTTAGCCACTTCCCATTACGCGAAATCGGTTTTGACATGGTATGACGAAAATAATATCTCTGCTGTACCGAAATCTGCAAATCCTCCAAACTGCCCAGAACTCCGGCCAGTAGTGAAATTCTGGGCAATAATGAAAAGAAAGCTAAAAAAAAGTCAGAAAATTGCTACTGATGTACAACAATTCAAAAAATATTGGGATACAACATGTAAAACGATCACCTAAACCGATGTACAAAGATTGATGGAAGGAGTTAGAAGAAAAGTCAGGGCATTTTATTAGTCTTAATGTGTTGCACAAGTCTTGTATTATATTTTAAAGAACATGAATTATACTATTATATAAATATATAATTAATTCGTTTTTGTTATTTTTTTCATCTTATTTGTCATTATAATGTCGACCACTTTTTTACGTGGACAGTCTTTATAATATGAACTCTATTCGAAATATGTAAGGCCAAGTTTGATGAGTAAACATTCATATTTTTTGATTAAAATTTTAAATCTTCCCAATACTCAATATTTTGCCTCTGCAGCTAAAATGCACTGTCACGTAAAACCAAACCGCGTAGAAAATAATACAAATTAAGTAGTTAAGACTTGATTCGTAAATACAAAACCGTGCGCTTAAATTTATTTAGTTTGTTTGTCTCTGTTCATTTTACGGGAATGTGCACCTTCTTCCTTGTCTCATACGGGCCTAGAATCCCGGCACGAAATAAATGAAGTTTTGAGAGAGGCGTCTGGGACCGAATCGAATGGCGAGCGGAACGATTTGCTGCACCGGGTGAAATGCATTCGATACAGTACAGAAACGAATGTTTTCACAGCTAGGCTTTAATTAAATTTGCAATCTGTAAACTAACTTGGATAAGAACAAATTTGTGGTAAGTTTCGCTTTTAATTTCATCTAGACTTTTATTGCGTAGGTATTTTATGTAGTATGTTACTTTTATAGTTTTTGTCCACGTTTGCAAGTTCCTTTTTTAGTATAAGGCGACAGAAGGCGTTAATATTTTCGTAAATTTCGACGTCTCTGCTACTCCAGAGGAAGCGTCATCAAGATGAAAGAGTTAACAATCCTTGAAATATACGCCTTTCGAAGTTCGCGGTAGCTAGAGCTGCAAATCGCTGATTCGTCTCGTTTGATGTCTCATGGAATTTAAAATTTCCATGCTGCTTCCTCAACTTCTAACATTTATGCAATTTCGTGACTCTAAAAGATTAATGGTCCCTGTTACATCACCTGACAACTGTCCCCTTCGAATACTGACATAAGTGCAGTCAACCAATTGGAACTATAATTCGGGAACTATGTTAAATTTCAAGGATTTGTCTCGGCCACTCTAAGCGGGCCAGCAAGGCGGTGGTGGCTGACAGGTTACTGATGGTCACCTGCTCGTTGCCGCCGCGATTTGAGCTCCTTTTTTCACTTACGATTTGGTGGAGTGGAGCCACTTTGTTGTACCATTATAATAATATAAAAAATAATAAGACGTCTTTGTTGGACTGACGGAAACCAATTTTGTATGAAATCTCTTACTACTTGCTATTTTGACGTGGTTTAAAGTGCCATAGGGCTCCAATTGATTAAATGTACATCATCTAAGTCAACAATCAAACTTTTTACTATAGAAATGCTTCACACGAACTTATCGTCTCTATTGTTCGCTTGCGTGACTGCAATTAGTCGCACTTCCGTCTCTCTCGCTCCGACTAGCAAGGTGAAGGTCTGACCAGCCACGGAGACACAATATTAGTGTTTACTGAAGCAAGTTCAATGAATCACGTTGAAAATTATAAAACAAATATTGAAGATGATGAAATTATGACTAAGAATGCAGACAATAATCGAGATACACAAATAAAACTAAATTTCACAGAAATAGTAAATTGGCAGATGAACTACTATTGACAAGATTTAATCCTGACATCCCTGACCGGAATCCAGGAAACCAGAAGCGAAGAATCATCTTAACGTAACATTGTGAATGAAACGTAGCATCAGAACTGTAGTACAATTTGATTATTAACGTTACTTTATATGGAGGTTACGGTCATATGGAGGGTCTGGAATTCAAGATAAAATTTTATCGGTGGTACATTAGTTCTGTCTCGGTTTAATGCAGTTTTCTAGTCTACAAAGATTTTACTAGCATAATGTGGCTGAAGCATTTAAAAGCCCGTTTACCATCGGCATCGTAAAGGCAAGGGAGCTCTGAACACACATGACCTGCGACCAAACAGAAATAGCCGCCCCGTCATTCAATCAAGATAATTAGCACACTATTTTTAAACCTCATGTCTATGAAAAGAATATATCAATAAAACTTATTGGAAGCAGGCCTACTACTGCAAAATTTCAAGCATTTGTTTTTGTCACTCCATCGAAGGACTCATTAGTATGACAGAGATGGAGACAATTGCGAACTTCGAAACGGTAAAAATGGCACCATCATAAGCGTTTTATAAAGTTACTTTTTACAATTTCGCTGTTTGCCTCTCTAACGCACGCACCTAGAGAGTATTCGAGGAATGACAAATTGCGAGTTTTCTAGCGTTCCCATTTGCAAGCGTGGGTAAAAATGAATAATTCTGGAAGAGTGACCTAATCGTGACGTAATGGAACTATTAAATTATCGTTAACACGTGGTATGCGTGCTCAATAACGTAGTTATATGTGTCACGGTTGTCACGAGTAGTCTGGTTACTTTTCACATGTCTAATAGCTGTACTTTATTGACAGGTTTGATACGTCGATCTTTAGTAAACGTATTTTTGCTAATGTACAGTCGCCATCAGATATATCGTAGCGTCCGAAGCGTTCAAAAATATCTGAACATGCCTTTATTGCCATAACAACAAAGCGTGTTCAGATAATTTTGAGCTATTGAGCTGAAAGATGCATTATTTGATACTGGAGCCTGGTAAAGACCGGGTAACGTGGAATGGACAGCATCATCATAGTAGAAAAACTATGATGATGCGATCATGCGACTACTGCGATCGGCAAACCGTTTGCCCAGCGTCGTCATAATGAGCATTTACCTTCTAATGCGCCCATACGCATAAGTAGTTAATAGGCGAGGCCCACGTCCATTACGTCCAAAGCCGCTACTGGACGTAGGTCTCTCCTCAGTCCACACTAAGATGAAGACGAGGCTGCGGCCCTACTGCGAAAATCGAAATTTGGAGTGAGTTGGAATATTTTCAATTGGACAGACCTGCTATCGCGAACACTGAAGTTCGTAAATATCCGGAATTTGACTCTCCAACAAGGCACCATAAGAGTGACAGAGGAAAAACCTCGAAAATCGCGAACTTCGGTGTTCGCGGTAGCAGGTCTTGAAAATATTCCAACTAAAACTCCTAAAACCATGTTATGACACGTAACGTTTCCCAATATTTAATGTGTTTTGATTTATTTAGGCCGGTTGAAGCAATAATGAATGCATTGCATAATTTCCAAGGAGCATTGATATTCAGCGCGGACCACCCGCGAGCTTCCGTATTTACGCACGCGTGGACCAACGCTTTTGTGAATGTTCGCCAGAACTGAACGACAGGAAAACATCGTTAGTTTTGGAATGTTAGTTTGGATATGGAAAATGGATGAAAATGTAATAAATGAGAACAATTTAACCTAAGCTAATGTTTGTGATATTTTGCACAACTCGTTGATGACGTAGGGGGATAGAATGAGTATTCGCTTGTTTGGTATAAATCCACCTTAATTAGTAAAACTAGAAGGGCAAAGCAAGTTTGCGCATTTTAACAAGAATATTTTTTTTTGCTACATAAATCCTATAACTAACAAGCTGATTTTATAATTTACAATGATCATTGAGCAGTAAAAGCAGAGAAAGACTTGACACCAGAGAAAATGGCAGAAGCCAGAAACGTTGGCCCCTATTTAGCTAAAGCACGGCAGTTTGTTTAAAAGGAAAAGTCTAGCGAGGACGGAAGCCATGTTCCCGTCGTACAGGAGAAAGGAGGAAGCGAGGTTTCACTGCGGAGGTGCGGACTAGGGAGCGCCCGCGCAACAAAGTGTGCACTCACCATCAGATATATCGAAGTGGCCAGGGTGCCCACAATCATCTGAGCAAGCCTGACGCCCTACCGCGAATCACGAACGGAGTTTTGCCTCTCTCTCGCACTTGTGAATTCGTACGTAAGTGTGACAGGGAGGCATCACTTCGTTCGTGGTTCGAGGTAGGGCCTCTGCTACCGAGAACACCGAAGTTCGCAAATCTCGGAGATTGTTCTCTGTCACTCTAATGACGCCTTCGTTGGAGTGACAGAGACAAATCTTCGAAATTTACGAACTTCGGTAGCAGCCCAGGCCTTTATCTCATAGCATCAGAGTGCATGTTCAGATATTTTTGAGCACCTGACAGTTCCGATATATATGACGGACAGACGGAAATACTTGCAACCGGTAAAGCCATTAGCCCATTACCATAATCCACAGTAATATTCTATTGCAGTTATTAGTGCTCTTCTGAAATAAATCAGATTAATCGGTGCTATCCACAATTCTGCACAAAATAGATTATTAAGGAGCTATGGAGCTGTGTATATGTATTTAGAATATAACATTAATAGTCACTAATGGTGTTATTATAAGGATATACCAAAACAATGAGGATGTCATATTAAAACCAGAAAAAACAGAAATAGGCCGGTTTACGACTCAGTAACTAGTTTAAGTACCGGTAGTGGTAATTCTGGTTAGCAACTCGTAAATCGCTACAAGCGTGTGTGATCGGACCAGACTCGAGTCTCCAGTGATTGATCGATCACACTTTTTGCCATAACATCGGGGTCTATGAACAAATCCTTCGTTGACAAAGGTAACTGGCCACTGGTGAACCTTATGACATTCTGATAAGACACAATAACGGTCAGTGGCGTTGGTTAGTTCATCGCCGTCTGCTGTTGCAAAAACCGTATCAACCAGTATGTCTGATTGGATACAAACTTGTTTTGTCTGGAGTTCACAATCAGAATTTTGGGTTCAATTGATTTCAATATCTTTTTTTTAAATATGTAACAGTAATACATTTTAATACTAGTAAAATTTAATAAGCAGAATATTAATAGCCAGAAGACGGGACGGAATAGAGAAGATTGTAGATAACAGAGCAATAACAAGTTACCTACGTAAGGTTTAAGATGATAATGTGAATATCAAATGGAGTTAGACATTGTTTCTCTGAACTTTTTTATTTTATTTATTTATAAGGTTGTGTTACGCAACGTTACCTAGGCAAAAAGCACTTCATATTTAAAACGTAAGTGCTAAAATTCAGAAAGATAGTACAATCTATTTTCCATTCACATCAAAGCCAATTTTCTCAATCTTGGACTATCTACGACCATTCCTTCCCAATCAACCAATCACATGACGGCGATATTATAAACTCATTTCGCGTATTGCCTAAATAAAATACTAAATTTTAAACTAGCACAAGTAATGTAACCTTGGAAGATATTGAATTGGCGGTACCATCGAAGCGAAATGACCATATAAGTGAACCTTATTCCATTCAGATAAGGTCTAATTAAACCTGAATGTTAGTAAGAATTATGGAATTGTTATCGCTAAAACCATTTCCGGATAGTTCGAGTAAGAACACTCTTATTGTTACGAATTTGTTTTTTGTAGTGAGCTGGTATTTAGGGTATTTTTACTTTTTGGCTTACCCAATTAGCGCGAAGATAAAAAAACCTTAATTTCAGTCAGCTTCGTAACGACAATTAAGCAATAAATTTCGATAATTTCTCGGTTTTGGTGTTAATTTTACAAGCTATAAGCCAATTTTATAATATAAAAACACCGATCGATTTTAACTTCCTAAAGAAATTGTTCTTAATTGTCGTTACGAAGCTAACTAAAATTAAGGTTTTTTAACTTCGCGCTAATTGGGTAACCCAAAAAGTAAAAATACCGTTAAATACCTATATTAAAAATGCTTCTGTTGTGTGATCACCAAGAATTATATGATGACAAGTGGTTCCAAAAATATCTCGCGTGGAATAAACAGAATGAGACGTTTCATCTGAGTAACATCATTTCCTGAAATGTTTATTATTAAACGAATATGATGATGTCGTCAACAATAAGTGAAATTCATAGACGAGTGATGTCTATAAAGGAGGTAAAAAATCCCTAATGTATTCTAGAGATGAGTGCTGATTGGAATCACAATCGTTTTCAGCGGCAGTGTAGCGCGAAATCTCAGTCACGGCATTTACGAGGAGTACGTATTATACTTGACTACAGTTTTAATAAACTATCAATCAACAAATCAAATATAAAGACGATTCCTGTTCCGCATTTCATATTTAATGAATATGCAAAGTCGCAGTCAATAGAAGTTGCGTATAATGTACGAGTATAACAACCGTTCAAAGAAATATCCATAACTTAGCACTATATTATTCGTGTAGGAAAATGTAAGCGTTGATTCAACAACACATATATTTAGCAGTATTCAATGAATTAGATTGAAAATTCAACACATTTTGTTTTGTTTGTTCACATTTTTGATTTAGTAAATAATAACGAAGTAAAGAGCGACGTAATCCTGACTTCAATGAAAATAATGAACGTAGAGATTCAAACAGATCTCACCTTAATATTTTGTCAACAACATGAACAATGTTATCCAAGAAACATACAATAATAATAATTTGTAAAGATAATGTGACAGCCAAACTAATTACATGTGACAATTCTACCTCAGATAAACAAAGCAATTAACTGACATAATAGTCAACTGATGGCAATAATAATACAAGTACTCGTAGTTGATTGGTTTGCTTTAATTTATCTCTGAAAAATGTCCACAAGATATCCATTTACGACTTCATGTGTGTTTTTGCAGGATTTAAATGCAGTTTCTCAGACCCGTTCCACAGACTTTAATTGGCGATAAGTTTTGAGGTCACCGACGAAACCTGTCTCGAACCTTATTAAACGATTGCTCAATATCAGGTGTTAGATAAGGGACCGGTCCCGTTGACACACAAACTCACATAAGCACGTAAATTGTTGTCGTACTTAAATTGATTAATTGTTTCAATTAATGCAATTTAATATTATACTGCAGCTTATGGAGGAAATAAAAGCATATAGATATTTTGATGCTCAAAAATATTTGAATAAGCACTCTAAAGGTGCATTTAGACCAAATGAGCGTTCGCTCGTTCTATCCCCCACTCTACGAAATCAACGAATTTTGACGAATCACGTTTTGTGTTACGAACTAATTTCGTAGTGGGGGATAGAATGAGCGAATGCTCGTTTGGTCTAAATGCACCTTTCAGCCATACAATCGAGGCCTGCTCAGATATTTGTGAGCACCCTGGCCGCTGCGATATATCTGATGGCGACTGTACGATACGGGGTGGGGTGTCGGTAGGCTTACCGCGAACCACGAAAACCCTTTATTCGCGTAAAAAAGTGAACTATGCCGAAAATATGCAATCTTTGAAGCTCCAAGTTCGAATCTTGTCAAATAACGGCTACATAGCAGAATGAGGCTACATAAAGAGCAGATCGCAAAATGTGCAGTCACAATAAGATCTACGAAATAGTAGAAAACGTCGCCAATGATATAAAATTCCAATTAGACTGCTACTATCCGACAGTTCACATGAAGAAAGCAGAATTATTCAAGCAGTTAACCCAGTAAGCTACAATGCTAATCGGAAAGAAAACAAACACATTGTTGTTCCGGTGCAAACGGAAAAGTGCATTCAGAAACACAAATAAGTTATGCGATATGTTTTATAAGCTGTACATGCATTTCTCGGTTAGAGAAAATGGCAAAAACGGAGGAGATTCTCAATTCGACTGTTTTTTTTGTTATTGTATTTATGTTACCCGATACCCGATATCTCCGAGAATCGTGAACCGATAACATTTTTATTATTGTGATCGAACGTATATAAACCCGAGATGGTCCATTTGCCACCAAATTCGGGTCTGGTACATGTACGGCGCTTTTGGTATTTTCATTAATTTACAAGAATTTGCATTCAGAAAGGAGGATTTGATGATAGGAAACAAATGATGGAAACCACAGATGATAGGATCTTGGAGAAATCGGTTGAAGATAGTTGTTTTAAAAAATTTAATTTGGTAAACGGGCATTTTCGCGAGAAGAGATACAAAAACTTATTTTTCTGAAACAGGTAAATTTTATGTTTTTCCTGCTCGGAATCACGAGCTCTTTCGATCCTACTAGAAGAAAAAAAGTGTCCCAACTTTTTGTTTCTATTACGTAACCGTTTTTAAACACTTTGTACAGGGGTTACAAAGTGGAGAGCATGTAAAATGTATGAAAAATGTGGGACCATTTTTTCTTGTACTTTTTTTCTCCTAGATTGAAAGAACTCGTTATTCTGAGTAGGAAAAACATTAAAGGGTTTAGCAGCCTTACCGAACAAGAGGTGCCTTTCCCCACGGATGAGGTCAATATTTTAGGTGGTGTACTAGCAGGACCTAATAATACTCCATGCTTAATATCAGCTCTAGATCTTCTTTTGTTTCAGAGTTATTCAAGATAATGTAAAATATACAGGGTGTCGTTGAAAGTGGCATATTTCGAGAACTGTTCAAGTTAGATCAACCAAACAAAATTGTGTCTGATAACAATAAAATAAACTACAAAATGCATATTTTTAACCTGCATCTTGTCCTTATTTTTCATAATAAAAAAAGAGTTCTTGTTTTTTTTTTCCACATTTTTTTTTATTTCACGCGGAGGTACACCTACAAAAAAAATATGCATACATAGCCACTAATGTCCACTGTATACACAAATAAAAATATTTCCGTAAATCATCGTGCGTCATGCCAAAAAATAAAAATTCAGAAGTAGTCGTTACTGGCATATAAATAAAGTACCAGTGCAGTGTGAACATAAGTTAGTGTGTAGGTATACAATCTCTTGACACTTACCGCACAAAATATCATTGACGTAAATTGACTTATTGTTATTAGTGCATTTGCTATATAAATCAGCCTCTTGTCAATTTTGTATGCATTTTTTCTTTCCACATATATTTTTTAACGTTTTTTCACAAGGCTTACACTTAATGTTTTCCATTTTCCAACAGAAAATGCAACAAATCAAATGTCGAAAACAATACTATGTGTCAAATGTTTATCTCTCTTTCATACAGGGTGGTCCAAACCTTGACGTCAAAAAAATTTTTTTAGATTCCTCACGTTATGAGCTATCAGAATATACCCCGTGTATGTTAGCCGATTTTTTGTAGTTTTCAAGTTATTAATTTTTGAAAATTTTTTTTTGAGAAATTCTGGAATGAAGGAATTTATAATAAAAATAAAACTATTGGGTACTAGTTTCTTTTTGTAAAAGAAATACTACAAATAAAGCATTTACTGACAAAAAAATTAGCGTCCTCAGTTCGATACAAGTAGGATAAAAAAATACCAAATTCAAAATTTTACGCTAAAAACGCATCAAAATAGCATTAATGTACGTAAATAAAAAATAAAACATATCCCAAGGAATTTTAGTATTCTAAAGACCGCCCTAGACCTTGAGCCTTCGTAAAAGCAAAAAAAGTGATACTTAATGACGAGGATTTTTCGGAGTAGTCGGTCAAATAAACTCAAAAAAGCTTAAAATTTTAAAGTAGTAAAAAAATACTTGAATAAGTACACAAATTGAGTTTTCGTGTATTTTCTGTTTTTGTTTATTGATGAGAACAACAAAACAGACGAAATTTTACTTTATTTTTAAATAAAAAATTTAGAAGCTTTTTTTTAAGTTTATTTGACCGACTACTCCGAAAAATCCTCAATATTAAGTATCACTTTTTTTTTGCTTTTAGGAAGGTTTAAGGTCTAGGGCAGTCTTTAGATTACCAAACATCCTTGGGATATGTTTTATTTTTTTATTTACCTACATTAATGCTATTTTGATGCGTTTTTAACGTAAAATTTTGAATTTGGTATTTTTTATCCTACTTGTATCAAAGTGAGGACGCTAATTTTTTTGTCAGTAAGTGCTTTATTTGTAGTAATACTTTCACAAAACGAAAATATTTAAAAAACACAATAGTTTTTTTTATCAATAAATTTCTTCATTCCAGTATTTCTCTAAAAATTTTTTTCAAAAATTCATAACTCGAAAACTACAAAAAACCTTTTTTTGACGTCAAGGTTTGGACCACCCTGTATAGCAAATGTACTAAATAAGTCAATTTACGTCAATGATATTTTGTGCGGTAAGTGTCGAGAGATTGTATACCTACACACTAACTTATGTTCACACTGCACTGGTACTTTATTTGTATGCCAGTAACGACTACTTCTGAAATATTTTTTTTTGGCATGACGCACGATGATTTACGGAAATATTTTTATTTATGTATACAGTGGACATTAGTGGCTATGTATGCATATTTTTTTTGTAGGTGTACCTCCGCGTGAAATAAAAAAAAATATGGAAAAAAAACAAGAACTCTGTTTTTTATTATGAAAAATAAGGACAAGATGCAGGTTAAAAATATGCATTGTGTAGTTTATTTTATTGTTATCAAACACAATTTTGTTTGGTTGATCTAACTTGAACAGTTCTCGAAATATGCCACTTTCAACGACACCCTGGATATTTTACATTATCTTGAATAACTCTGAAACAAAAGAAGATCTAGAGCTGATATTAAGCATGGAGTATTATTAGGTCCTGCTAGTACACCACCTAAAATATTGACCTCATCCGTGAGGAAAGGCACCTCTTGTTCGGTAAGGCTGCTAAACCCTTTACTACCTTAAAATACCTACCTACCTACTACATTACCTACCTAAATTTTTTTTGGATCCCTTCTCGCGAAAATGCCCGATTATCAGTCACATCAATGATAAGTTGTGATAGATAACTTACATAATTTCATATTATTGATTTTCTCGATTAAAATACTAAAAATATAAAGATAAATAAGATAATGACATTTACCAAAAATTTTGACAACCACATGCCAATATTATTGGCTATTATGACTAAGCAGATATTGACGATATACAGGGTGTTACAAAAATGGTGATACAAGATATTAAAACATGAATCTATTAATGATTTTGAACAACTTTTACTATGGGACCAAATATGAAAACTCAAAAAAAAAATCGACGCCCTCATACATTTTGGTCAACCTATCTTAGCCCATTTCTATGGAAGTGTCAATTTTTTTTCTTGAGTTTTCACATTTGGTCCCATAGTAAAAGTTGCTCAAAATAATTCATAGATTCATGTTTTATTATCTTGTATTGTATCACCATTTTTGTAACATCCTGTACACTTAACCAATTGGAACCCTATAGGCCACTCAGGAACCATGTCAAAATAACGTTATAAACCAGATTGTAAAACATTTCAAGCTAGTTGTAATTTTGACATGGTTCTAGAGTCGCCTAGGTTTCCAATTGGTTGACCGTTCTGAATATCAGATAATTTTCATTGCTCTCAAAATCAAACTAAAACCCAACTATAGGTAAATAAAATAACCCCAGTAAAACAGCTCTTTTATGAAGTATCCGCGCATCATCTATACATATTACATATACATAGTTTAGGTCATTATTTAATTATGGATCAAATGTCTTATAAACTACACGGCACCAGCGGCCCGAGAACTTCGAAATCCGCTAATTTCGAGGATGTATCTCTGTCATTCTAATGAAGCCTTTGTTGACTTGGAGTGACAGAGGCAAATACTCGAAATTTACGAATTTCTAAGTTCGCGGTAGTAGGCCTGGCCCATTAGTAAAATTTTCAACTACAGGAAGTAGGTACATAATATACAAAACTGTGCGCAGTGCAGTTTCTCCCGGCTTGGTTTAAATTAAATGCAGGCAGAATCGTGACAGCCGGGCCTCTTGTTTGTAAAGTAAAGCAGCATAAATAAATATATTCACACAAGCCTCTAGTCACGCGGCTGATCGAAGGAGAAAACGCATTTCAATAACTCATGAATACGGGAGAACGTGGAATCGAATGGGCCATGACGAATGAAAGAATCGGTAACTATCACGGAATTCGCAACTTTGTTCATAGCGAAGAGTAGACAGACGCAAGTCATGTTGGTAAATAGATACACGCAGCCTGAAGACGTTTGCACTTTTGCAGCAACAAAGGAGTACTCGTAATGAGATGATTCAGATGGTACCAATTTTTATTCGAAGTCAATTGTATTGGAACTCTAATTCGGATAAAAAAATGAAGTAGACATCATCGGAAATTCGGAACAAATCCAAGAGTTTATCGCGAATTGTACGATGATTATTAAATTTATTAATGTCTTAGAATCAGAAACAAAACTGATATACTGATTGGAAGTCAAAGATATTTGAACTCGAATTAGAATTAAAAACTAAGAAGATATACAAGAGTTTATCGCGAGTTGCACGATAGTTATTAATGTCTAGTAATCAGAAATAAAACTGATCGGCTGTCACAATTCAACTTCAATGTCACCTACAATTTTATCGCAAAACGTCAAGATAAAATTACGTACCTACTTCTGTAGATGTATGTCTGAGGTGAAATGGATAAATTTTCCGAAATAGAATATAGGTAACGCGCATTCCGAGAAACAGCGAGGTGTTGCCAACATCATATTGGTGCTGATCTAAATTTCACTTCCAAGAAGCTATAGTACTGACCCAAGAAAAACTTAATAAATTATGAAGAATGGCATATTTGCCAAAATAAAAGAGGATACTGGAAAATACTATGTCTTAGAAACAATAGATCAGGATCGAAGTAGGGAAGATCTAATTTAAGAAGACAGAGAAGAATAGAAAGTGAAGTGTGTTATTGTAATCTGTCTAATTATTGGTGTACAGTCAACTGCAAAAATAAGTATCGAAGAATCCGGTCATAAATATGTTATGACGTTCTTATTACACAGAATTAGAGTGCACTGGGACATATTTTTGAACATTAATGTGTACACCTTATTTTGTCTTTGACTGTACCAATAATTACCGTCTTTTGCCTTTATATTTCGTATCATGCAAATGGTGTCATTTTAGCTTTAATACACTGTCTGTCTGAATGTCTGTCGTGTCTATCGAATACTAATTGCAACATTAACGAACACTAGACTGTTCAAACGATCCAATTCAGAGCAGAAATAAAGCTATTACTTTAATTGTTGTTAACGACACTATTAGAACATGAATATTCTACACCTATAATACTCGGTACCTAATTGTTGTATTTTAAGTTCTTTGTTTTTATGGAGTTACGAATCTTGATGCAATCTCACTTAAATAAAATCCTAAATGCTACCTATTCGTAGTAATGATCATCTACAGCAGACTGTGTGATTTGTTTATTTTTGATAATCTAATAAGCACTATTGAATCCATTGTTTGTTAAGAAGATCCTCCTTCTTGCCAAAGTCTCATTACGATCGTTAACTACTGTACTATGATTACTCATAGCCCCGACAACACACGCGACAGCACCGGACTGCTCTATTGACTTTAATTCTGCTAGCCCAATGAGTAACCAGCAAGAATGTGCGATGAGCGCACAAGGTCAGCTAATGATGTAACCGCCTCGATTCGGCTGCGCGCTTTTATTTAGCAATAAAACCGCACAGTTTTATTGTCTAACGTCAATCGCACTTATCTCGGTAACCTCCGATGACATCACGATAAGCTAATGATAAACACCCAACCTGTTTTCAATTAATACTTAGAACTGTTTATAACGCTGACCTTTCTTAGCTTGTTTCTCTCGTTCCTTTCCTTTTCGCGCGCCTTTTTTCTCGCGCTTTTCTCGCTCCTGCTTTTCCTTCTCCAAGCGTTTCATCTCCTTCTTCAAATCCTTCTCGTTCTTCTTCGACTTCGTATCGTCGATCTTCTCCGACAGGGATGAAAGTCCCCGTCTGGACTTTCGCGTCCGTCTCGTCCTTCGGCCTCATCGCACTCACTCACACTACGGGGATATAATTATAGAAACAGAATCCCGTGTTGCACTCTGAAAAAAATGGATTCAGCACTCGAATAGCCTCATCAAGAGGAGCGTCGA